>CAXKVX010000182.1:0-170220 GCA_964058865.1 Eleocharis quinqueflora | reverse complement strand
TGAATGTTGTCACCCATAAATGAAGTACGTTGATTAGAAACACTTCTCGCAGAAGCATAAATGTTTTGTGGTGTTTTCTTAATTTTTACCATCCATAAATGAAATAATCTGATTAGAAACACTTCTCATAGAAGTATAAGTGCTTGTGGTGTTTTCTTGAATGGTTATCACCCATAAATGAAATAATCTAATTAGAAACACTTCTCATAGAAGTGTAAGTACTTCGTGGTGTTTTTCTTGATTGGTTATCACTCATAAATGAAGTACTTTGATCAGAAACACTCCTCGTAGAAGCATAAATGCTTTTGTGGTGTTTTCTTGATTGGTTATTACCCGTAAATGAAGTACTCTGATTAGCAAGACTTCTCATTGAAGTATAAGTGCTTTGTAGTGTTTTCTTGAATGGTTATCACTCATAAATGAAGTACTTTGATTAGAAACACTTCTTATAGAAGCATCAATTATGTGTTTCAAATCAAAGAAGTATTTCTACTTCATTTATGGGTGACAACCATTCAAGAAAACACCACAAAGCACTTATACTTCAATGAGAAGTCTTGCTAATCAGAGTACTTCATTTACGGGTAATAACCAATCAAGAAAACACCACAAAGCATTTATGCTTCTACGAGGAGTGTTTCTGATCAAAGTACTTCATTTATGAGTGATAACCAATCAAGAAAAACACACGAAGTACTTACACTTCTATGAGAAGTGTTTCTAATTAGATTATTTCATTTATGGGTGATAACCATTCAAGAAAACACCACAAAGCACTTATACTTCTATGAGAAGTGTTTCTAATCAGATTATTTCATTTATGGATGGTAAATAATTAAGAAAACACCACAAAACATTTATGCTTCTGCGAGAAGTGTTTCTAATCAACGTACTTCATTTATGGGTGACAACCATTCAAGAAAAAACACCACAAAGCACTTATACTTCTATGAGAAGTGTTTCTAATGAGAGTACTTCATTTATGAGTGGTAACCAATCAAGAAAACACGAAAAAGGCATTTATGCTTCTATGAGAAGTGTTTATAATCAAAGTACTTCATTTATGGGTGATAACCAATCAAGAAAACACCACAAAGCATTTATTCTTCTACGGGAAGTGTTTCAAATCAAAGAACTTCATTTATGTGTGACAACCAATCAAGAAAACACCACAAAGCATTTATGCTTCTGCGAGAAGAATTTCTAATCAACTTACTTCATTTTTGGTGACAACCATCAAGAAAAAACACCACAAAGCACTTATACTTCCTATGAGAAGTGTTTCTAATGAGAGTACTTCATTTATGAGTGGTAACCATTCAAGAAAACACCACAAAGCACTCATACTTCAATGAGAAGTCTCGCTAATCAGAGTACTTCATTTATGGGTGATAACAAATCAAGAAAACACGATAAAGCATTGATGCTTCTATAAGAAGTGTTTCTAATCAGAGTACTTCATTTATGAGTGATAACCATTCAAGAAAACACCACAAAGCACTTATACTTCAATGAGAAGTCTTGCTAATCAGAGTACTTCATTTACGGGTAATAACCAATCAAGAAATCACCACAAAGCATTTATGCTTCTACGAGGAGTGTTTCTGATCAAAGTACTTCATTTATGAGTGATAACCAATCAAGAAAAACACCACGAAGTACTTACACTTCTATGAGAAGTGTTTCTAATTAGATTATTTCATTTATGGGTGATAACCATTCAAGAAAATACCACAAAGCACTTATACTTCTATGAGAAGTGTTTCTAATCAGATTATTTCATTTATGGATGGTAAATAATTAAGAAAACACCACAAAACATTTATGCTTCTGCGAGAAGTGTTTCTAATCAACGTACTTCATTTATGGGTGACAACCATTCAAGAAAAAACACCACAAAGCACTTATACTTCTATGAGAAGTGTTTCTAATGAGAGTACTTCATTTATGAGTGGTAACCAATCAAGAAAACACGAAAAGGCATTTATGCTTCTATGAGAAGTGTTTATAATCAAAGTACTTCATTTATGGGTGATAACCAATCAAGAAAACACCACAAAGCATTTATTCTTCTATGGGAAGTGTTTCAAATCAAAGAACTTCATTTATGTGTGACAACCAATCAAGAAAACACCACAAAGCATTTATGCTTCTGCGAGAAGTATTTCTAATCAACTTACTTCATTTATGGGTGACAACCATTCAAGAAAACACCACAAAGCACTTATACTTCAATGAGAAGTCTTGCTAATCAGAGTACTTCATTTACGGGTAATAACCAATCAAGAAAACACCACAAAGCATTTATGCTTCTACGAGGAGTGTTTCTGATCAAAGTACTTCATTTATGAGTGATAACCAATCAAGAAAAACACCACGAAGTACTTACACTTCTATGAGAAGTGTTTCTAATTAGATTATTTCATTTATGGGTGATAACCATTCAAGAAAACACCACAAAGCACTTATACTTCTATGAGAAGTGTTTCTAATCAGATTATTTCATTTATGGATGGTAAATAATTAAGAAAACACCACAAAACATTTATGCTTCTGCGAGAAGTGTTTCTAATCAACGTACTTCATTTATGGGTGACAACCATTCAAGAAAAAACACCACAAAGCACTTATACTTCTATGAGAAGTGTTTCTAATGAGAGTACTTCATTTATGAGTGGTAACCAATCAAGAAAACACGAAAAGGCATTTATGCTTCTATGAGAAGTGTTTATAATCAAAGTACTTCATTTATGGGTGATAACCAATCAAGAAAACACCACAAAGCATTTATTCTTCTACGAGAAGTGTTTCAAATCAAAGAACTTCATTTATGTGTGACAACCAATCAAGAAAACACCACAAAGCATTTATGCTTCTGCGAGAAGTATTTCTAATCAACTTACTTCATTTATGGGTGACAACCATTCAAGAAAAAACACCACAAAGCACTTATACTTCTATGAGAAGTGTTTCTAATGAGAGTACTTCATTTATGAGTGGTAACCATTCAAGAAAACACCACAAAGCACTTACACTTCTATGAGAAGTGTTTCTAATCTGATTATTTCATTTATGGGTGATAACCATTCAAGAAAACACCACAAAGCACTTATACTTTTATGAGAAATGTTGCTAATCAAAGTACTTCATTTATGGGTAATAACCAATCAAGAAAACACCACAAAGCATTTCTGCTTCTACGAGGAGTGTTTCTGATCAGAGTACTTCATTTATGGATAATAACCATTCAAAAAAACACCGCAAAGCACTCATACTTCAATGAGAAGTCTTGCTAATCAGAGTACTTCATTTATGGATTATAACAAATCAAGAAAACACGATAAAGCATTGATGCTTCTATAAGAAGTGTTTCTAATCAAAGTACTTCATTTATGAGTGATAACCATTCAAGAAAACACCACAAAGCACTTATACTTCAATGAGAAGTCTTGCTAATCAGAGTACTTCATTTATGGGTAATAACCAATCAAGAAAACACCACAAAGCATTTATTCTTCTACGGGAAGTGTTTCAAATCAAAGAACTTCATTTATGTGTGACAACCAATCAAGAAAACACCACAAAGCATTTATGCTTCTACGGGAAGTGTTCCAAATCAAAGTACTTCATTTATGGGTGATAACCATTCAAGAAAACACCACAAAGCACTTATACTTCTATGAGAAGTGTTGCTAATCAGAGTACTTCATTTATGTGTGGTAAATAATCAAGAAAACAACACAAAACATTTATGCTTCTGCGAGAAGTGTTTCTAATCAACGTACTTCATTTATGGGTGATAACCATTCAAGAAAACACCACAAAGCACTTATACTTCTATGAGAAGTGTTTCTAATCAGATTACTTCATTTATGGGTAGTAACCAATCAAGAAAACACCACAAAGCATTTCTGCTTCTACGAGGAGTGTTTCTGATCAAAGTACTTCATTTATGGATAATATCCATTCAAGAAAACACCGCAAAGGACTCATACTTCAATGAGAAGTCTTGCTAATCAGAGTACTTCATTTATGGGTGATAACAAATCAAGAAAACACGATAAAGCATTGATGCTTCTATAAGAAGTGTTTCTAATCAAAGTACTTCATTTATGAGTGATAACCATTCAAGAAAACACCACAAAGCACTTATACTTCAATGAGAAGTCTTGCTAATCAGAGTACTTCATTTACGGGTAATAACCAATCAAGAAAACACCACAAAGCATTTATGCTTCTACGAGGAGTGTTTCTGATCAAAGTACTTCATTTATGAGTCATAACCATTCAAGAAAACACCACAAAGCACTTACACTTCTATGAGAAGTGTTTCTAATCTGATTATTTCATTTATGGGTGATAACCATTCAAAAAAACACCACAAAGCACTTATACTTCTATGAGAAGTGTTTCTAATCAGATTATTTCATTTATGGGTTGTAAATAATTAAGAAAACACCACAAAACATTTATGCTTCTGCGAGAAGTATTTCGAATCAACTTACTTCATTTATGGGTGACAACCATTCAAGAAAAACACCACAAAGGACTTATACTTCTATGAGAAGTGTTTCTAATGAGAGTACTTCATTTATGAGTGGTAACCATTCAAGAAAACACCACAAAGCACTTACACTTCTATGAGAAGTGTTTCTAATCTGATTATTTCATTTATGGGTGATAACCATTCAAGAAAACACCACAAAGCACTTATACTTTTATGAGAAATGTTGCTAATCAAAGTACTTCATTTATGGGTAATAACCAATCAAGAAAACACCACATAGCATTTCTGCTTCTACGAGGAGTGTTTCGGATCAGAGTACTTCATTTATGGATAATAACCATTCCAAAAAACACCGCAAAGCACTCATACTTCAATGAGAAGTCTTGCTAATCAGAGTACTTCATTTATGGATGATAATAAATCAAGAAAACACGATAAAGCATTGATGCTTCTATAAGAAGTGTTTCTAATCAAAGTACTTCATTTATGAGTGATAACTATTCAAGAAAACACCACAAAGCACTTATACTTCAATGAGAAGTCTTGCTAATCAGAGTACTTCATTTATGGGTAATAACCAATCAAGAAAACACCACAAAGCATTTATTCTTCTACGCAAAGTGTTTCAAATCAAAGAACTTCATTTATGTGTGACAACCAATCAAGAAAACACCACAAAGCATTTATGCTTCTACGGGAAGTGTTCCAAATCAGAGTACTTCATTTATGGGTGATAACCATTCAAGAAAACACCACAAAGCACTTATACTTATATGAGAAGTGTTGCTAATCAGAGTACTTCATTTATGTGTGGTAAATAATCAAGAAAACAACACAAAACATTTATGCTTCTGCGAGAAGTGTTTCTAATCAACGTACTTCATTTATGGGTGATAACCATTCAAGAAAACACCACAAAGCAATTATACTTCTATGAGAAGTGTTTCTAATCAGATTACTTCATTTATGGGTAGTAACCAATCAAGAAAACACCTCAAAGCATTTATGCTTCTACGAGGAGTGTTTCTGATCAAAGTACTTCATTTATGGGTGATAACCATTCATGAAAACACCAAAAAGCACTTATTTTTCTATGAGAAGTGTTTCTAATTAGAGTACTTCATTTATGTGTGACAACCAATCAAGAAAACACAACAAAGCATTTATGCTTCTACGAGAAGTGTTGCTAATCAGAGTACTTCATTTATGTGTGGTAAATAATCAAGAAAACAACACAAAACATTTATGCTTCTGCGAGAAGTGTTTCTAATCAACGTACTTCATTTATGGGTGATAACCATTCAAGAAAACACCACAAAGCACTTATACTTCTATGAGAAGTGTTTCTAATCAGATTACTTCATTTATGGGTAGTAACCAATCAAGAAAACACCTCAAAGCATTTATGCTTCTACGAGGAGTGTTTCTGATCAAAGTACTTCATTTATGGGTAATAACTATTCAAGAAAACACGATAAAGCATTGATGCTTCTATAAGAAGTGTTTCTAATCAAAGTACTTCATTTATGAGTGATAACCAATCAAGAAAACACCACAAATCACTTACACTTCTATGAGAAGTGTTTCTAATCTGATTATTACATTTATGGGTGATAACCATTCAAGAAAACACCACAAAGCACTTATACTTCTATGAGAAATGTTGCTAATCAAAGTACTTCATTTATGGGTAATAACCAATCAAGAAAACACCACAAAGCATTTCTGCTTCTACGAGGAGTGTTTCTGATCAGAGTACTTCATTTATGGATAATAACCATTCAAGAAAACACCGCAAAGCACTCATACTTCAATGAAAAGTCTTGCTAATCAGAGTACTTCATTTATGGGTGATAACAAATCAAGAAAACACGATAAAGCATTGATGCTTCTATAAGAAGTGTTTCTAATCAAAGTACTTCAATTATGAGTGATAACCATTCAAGAAAACACCACAAAGCACTTATACTTCAATGAGAAGTCTTGCTAATCAGAGTACTTCATTTACGGGTAATAACCAATCAAGAAAACACCACAAAGCATTTATGCTTCTACGAGGAGTGTTTCTGATCAAAGTACTTCATTTATGTGTGGTAAATAATCAAGAAAACAACACAAAACATTTATGCTTCTGCGAGAAGTGTTTCTAATCAACGTACTTCATTTATGGGTGATAACCATTCAAGAAAACACCACAAAGCACTTATACTTCAATGAGAAGTCTTGCTAATCAGAGTACTTCATTTACGGGTAATAACCAATCAAGAAAACACCACAAAGCATTTATGCTTCTACGAGGAGTGTTTCTGATCAAAGTACTTCATTTATGAGTCATAACCATTCAAGAAAACACCACAAAGCACTTACACTTCTATGAGAAGTGTTTCTAATCTGATTATTTCATTTATGGGTGATAACCATTCAAAAAAACACCACAAAGCACTTATACTTCTATGAGAAGTGTTTCTAATCAGATTATTTCATTTATGGGTTGTAAATAATTAAGAAAACACCACAAAACATTTATGCTTCTGCGAGAAGTATTTCGAATCAACTTACTTCATTTATGGGTGACAACCATTCAAGAAAAACACCACAAAGGACTTATACTTCTATGAGAAGTGTTTCTAATGAGAGTACTTCATTTATGAGTGGTAACCATTCAAGAAAACACCACAAAGCACTTACACTTCTATGAGAAGTGTTTCTAATCTGATTATTTCATTTATGGGTGATAACCATTCAAGAAAACACCACAAAGCACTTATACTTTTATGAGAAATGTTGCTAATCAAAGTACTTCATTTATGGGTAATAACCAATCAAGAAAACACCACATAGCATTTCTGCTTCTACGAGGAGTGTTTCGGATCAGAGTACTTCATTTATGGATAATAACCATTCCAAAAAACACCGCAAAGCACTCATACTTCAATGAGAAGTCTTGCTAATCAGAGTACTTCATTTATGGATGATAATAAATCAAGAAAACACGATAAAGCATTGATGCTTCTATAAGAAGTGTTTCTAATCAAAGTACTTCATTTATGAGTGATAACTATTCAAGAAAACACCACAAAGCACTTATACTTCAATGAGAAGTCTTGCTAATCAGAGTACTTCATTTATGGGTAATAACCAATCAAGAAAACACCACAAAGCATTTATTCTTCTACGCAAAGTGTTTCAAATCAAAGAACTTCATTTATGTGTGACAACCAATCAAGAAAACACCACAAAGCATTTATGCTTCTACGGGAAGTGTTCCAAATCAGAGTACTTCATTTATGGGTGATAACCATTCAAGAAAACACCACAAAGCACTTATACTTATATGAGAAGTGTTGCTAATCAGAGTACTTCATTTATGTGTGGTAAATAATCAAGAAAACAACACAAAACATTTATGCTTCTGCGAGAAGTGTTTCTAATCAACGTACTTCATTTATGGGTGATAACCATTCAAGAAAACACCACAAAGCAATTATACTTCTATGAGAAGTGTTTCTAATCAGATTACTTCATTTATGGGTAGTAACCAATCAAGAAAACACCTCAAAGCATTTATGCTTCTACGAGGAGTGTTTCTGATCAAAGTACTTCATTTATGGGTGATAACCATTCATGAAAACACCAAAAAGCACTTATTTTTCTATGAGAAGTGTTTCTAATTAGAGTACTTCATTTATGTGTGACAACCAATCAAGAAAACACAACAAAGCATTTATGCTTCTACGAGAAGTGTTGCTAATCAGAGTACTTCATTTATGTGTGGTAAATAATCAAGAAAACAACACAAAACATTTATGCTTCTGCGAGAAGTGTTTCTAATCAACGTACTTCATTTATGGGTGATAACCATTCAAGAAAACACCACAAAGCACTTATACTTCTATGAGAAGTGTTTCTAATCAGATTACTTCATTTATGGGTAGTAACCAATCAAGAAAACACCTCAAAGCATTTATGCTTCTACGAGGAGTGTTTCTGATCAAAGTACTTCATTTATGGGTAATAACTATTCAAGAAAACACGATAAAGCATTGATGCTTCTATAAGAAGTGTTTCTAATCAAAGTACTTCATTTATGAGTGATAACCAATCAAGAAAACACCACAAATCACTTACACTTCTATGAGAAGTGTTTCTAATCTGATTATTACATTTATGGGTGATAACCATTCAAGAAAACACCACAAAGCACTTATACTTCTATGAGAAATGTTGCTAATCAAAGTACTTCATTTATGGGTAATAACCAATCAAGAAAACACCACAAAGCATTTCTGCTTCTACGAGGAGTGTTTCTGATCAGAGTACTTCATTTATGGATAATAACCATTCAAGAAAACACCGCAAAGCACTCATACTTCAATGAAAAGTCTTGCTAATCAGAGTACTTCATTTATGGGTGATAACAAATCAAGAAAACACGATAAAGCATTGATGCTTCTATAAGAAGTGTTTCTAATCAAAGTACTTCAATTATGAGTGATAACCATTCAAGAAAACACCACAAAGCACTTATACTTCAATGAGAAGTCTTGCTAATCAGAGTACTTCATTTACGGGTAATAACCAATCAAGAAAACACCACAAAGCATTTATGCTTCTACGAGGAGTGTTTCTGATCAAAGTACTTCATTTATGTGTGGTAAATAATCAAGAAAACAACACAAAACATTTATGCTTCTGCGAGAAGTGTTTCTAATCAACGTACTTCATTTATGGGTGATAACCATTCAAGAAAACACCACAAAGCACTTATACTTCAATGAGAAGTCTTGCTAATCAGAGTACTTCATTTACGGGTAATAACCAATCAAGAAAACACCACAAAGCATTTATGCTTCTACGAGGAGTGTTTCTGATCAAAGTACTTCATTTATGAGTGATAACCAATCAAGAAAAACACCACGAAGTACTTACACTTCTATGAGAAGTGTTTCTAATTAGATTATTTCATTTATGGGTGATAACCATTCAAGAAAACACCACAAAGCACTTATACTTCTATGAGAAGTGTTTCTAATCAGATTATTTCATTTATGGATGGTAAATAATTAAGAAAACACCACAAAACATTTATGCTTCTGCGAGAAGTGTTTCTAATCAACGTACTTCATTTATGGGTGACAACCATTCAAGAAAACACCACAAAGCACTTATACTTCAATGAGAAGTCTTGCTAATCAGAGTACTTCATTTACGGGTAATAACCAATCAAGAAAACACCACAAAGCATTTATGCTTCTACGAGGAGTGTTTCTGATCAAAGTACTTCATTTATGAGTGATAACCAATCAAGAAAAACACCACGAAGTACTTACACTTCTATGAGAAGTGTTTCTAATTAGATTATTTCATTTATGGGTGATAACCATTCAAGAAAACACCACAAAGCACTTATACTTCTATGAGAAGTGTTTCTAATCAGATTATTTCATTTATGGATGGTAAATAATTAAGAAAACACCACAAAACATTTATGCTTCTGCGAGAAGTGTTTCTAATCAACGTACTTCATTTATGGGTGACAACCATTCAAGAAAAAACACCACAAAGCACTTATACTTCTATGAGAAGTGTTTCTAATGAGAGTACTTCATTTATGAGTGGTAACCAATCAAGAAAACACGAAAAGGCATTTATGCTTCTATGAGAAGTGTTTATAATCAAAGTACTTCATTTATGGGTGATAACCAATCAAGAAAACACCACAAAGCATTTATTCTTCTACGAGAAGTGTTTCAAATCAAAGAACTTCATTTATGTGTGACAACCAATCAAGAAAACACCACAAAGCATTTATGCTTCTGCGAGAAGTATTTCTAATCAACTTACTTCATTTATGGGTGACAACCATTCAAGAAAAAACACCACAAAGCACTTATACTTCTATGAGAAGTGTTTCTAATGAGAGTACTTCATTTATGAGTGGTAACCATTCAAGAAAACACCACAAAGCACTTACACTTCTATGAGAAGTGTTTCTAATCTGATTATTTCATTTATGGGTGATAACCATTCAAGAAAACACCACAAAGCACTTATACTTTTATGAGAAATGTTGCTAATCAAAGTACTTCATTTATGGGTAATAACCAATCAAGAAAACACCACAAAGCATTTCTGCTTCTACGAGGAGTGTTTCTGATCAGAGTACTTCATTTATGGATAATAACCATTCAAAAAAACACCGCAAAGCACTCATACTTCAATGAGAAGTCTTGCTAATCAGAGTACTTCATTTATGGATTATAACAAATCAAGAAAACACGATAAAGCATTGATGCTTCTATAAGAAGTGTTTCTAATCAAAGTACTTCATTTATGAGTGATAACCATTCAAGAAAACACCACAAAGCACTTATACTTCAATGAGAAGTCTTGCTAATCAGAGTACTTCATTTATGGGTAATAACCAATCAAGAAAACACCACAAAGCATTTATTCTTCTACGGGAAGTGTTTCAAATCAAAGAACTTCATTTATGTGTGACAACCAATCAAGAAAACACCACAAAGCATTTATGCTTCTACGGGAAGTGTTCCAAATCAAAGTACTTCATTTATGGGTGATAACCATTCAAGAAAACACCACAAAGCACTTATACTTCTATGAGAAGTGTTGCTAATCAGAGTACTTCATTTATGTGTGGTAAATAATCAAGAAAATAACACAAAACATTTATGCTTCTGCGAGAAGTGTTTCTAATCAACGTACTTCATTTATGGGTGATAACCATTCAAGAAAACACCACAAAGCACTTATACTTCTATGAGAAATGTTGCTAATCAAAGTACTTCATTTATGGGTAATAACCAATCAAGAAAACACCACAAAGCATTTCTGCTTCTACGAGGAGTGTTTCTGATCAGAGTACTTCATTTATGGATAATAACCATTCAAGAAAACACCGCAAAGCACTCATACTTCAATGAGAAGTCTTGCAAATCAGAGTACTTCATTTATAGGTGATAACAAATCAAGAAAACACGATAAAGCATTGATGCTTCTATAAGAAGTGTTTCTAATCAAAGTACTTCATTTATGAGTGATAACCATTCAAGAAAACACCACAAAGCACATATACTTCAATGAGAAGTCTTGCTAATCAGAGTACTTCATTTACGGGTAATAACCAATCAAGAAAACACCACAAAGCATTTAGGCTTCTACGAGGAGTGTTTCTGATCAAAGTACTTCATTTATGAGTGATAACCAATCAAGAAAAACACCACGAAGTACTTACACTTCTATGAGAAGTGTTTCTAATTAGATTATTTCATTTATGGGTGATAACCATTCAAGAAAACACCACAAAGCACTTATACTTCGATGAGAAGTGTTTCTAATCAACGTACTTCATTTATGGGTGACAACCATTCAAGAAAAAACACCACAAAGCACTTATACTTCTATGAGAAGTGTTTCTAATGAGAGTACTTCATTTATGAGTGGTAACCATTCAAGAAAACACCACAAAGCACTTACACTTCTATGAGAAGTGTTTCTAATCTGATTATTTCATTTATGGGTGATAACCATTCAAGAAAACACCACAAAGCACTTATACTTTTATGAGAAATGTTGCTAATCAAAGTACTTCATTTATGGGTAATAACCAATCAAGAAAACACCACAAAGCATTTCTGCTTCTACGAGGAGTGTTTCTGATCAGAGTACTTCATTTATGGATAATAACCATTCAAGAAAACACCGCAAAGCACTCATACTTCAATGAGAAGTCTTGCTAATCAGAGTACTTCATTTATGGGTGATAACAAATCAAGAAAACACGATAAAGCATTGATGCTTCTATAAGAAGTGTTTCTAATCAAAGTACTTCAATTATGAGTGATAACCATTCAAGAAAACACCACAAAGCACTTATACTTCAATGAGAAGTCTTGCTAATCAGAGTACTTCATTTATGGGTAATAACCAATCAAGAAAACACCACAAAGCATTTATTTTTCTACGGGAAGTGTTTCAAATCAAAGAACTACATTTATGTGTGACAACCAATCAAGAAAACACCACAAAGCATTTATGCTTCTACGGGAAGTATTCCAAATCAAAGTACTTCATTTATGGGTGATAACCATTCAAGAAAACACCACAAAGCACTTATACTTCTATGAGAAGTGTTGCTAATCAGAGTACTTCATTTTTGTGTGGTAAATAATCAAGAAAACAACACAAAACATTTATGCTTCTGTGAGAAGTGTTTCTAATCAACGTACTTCATTTATGGGTGATAACCATTCAAGAAAACACCACAAAGCACTTATACTTCTATGAGAAGTGTTTCTAATGAGAGTACTTCATTTATGGGTGACAACCATTCAAGAAAAAACACCACAAAGCACTTATACTTCTATGAGAAGTGTTTCTAATGAGAGTACTTCATTTATGAGTGGTAACCAATCAAGAAAACACGAAAAGGCATTTATGCTTCTATGAGAAGTGTTTCTAATCAAAGTACTTCATTTATGGGTGATAACCAATCAAGAAAACACCACAAAGCATTTATTCTTCTACGGGAAGTGTTTCAAATCAAAGAACTTCATTTATGTGTGACAACCAATCAAGAAAACACCACAAAGCATTTATGCTTCTGCGAGAAGTATTTCTAATCAACTTACTTCATTTATGGGTGACAACCATTCAAGAAAACATCACAAAGCACTTATACTTCAATGAGAAGTCTTGCTAATCAGAGTACTTCATTTACGGGTAATAACCAATCAAGAAAACACCACAAAGCATTTATGCTTCTACGAGGAGTGTTTCTGATCAAAGTACTTCATTTATGAGTCATAACCATTCAAGAAAACACCACAAAGCACTTACACTTCTATGAGAAGTGTTTCTAATCTGATTATTTCATTTATGGGTGATAACCATTCAAGAAAACACCACAAAGCACTTATACTTCTATGAGAAGTGTTTCTAATCAGATTATTTCATTTATGGGTTGTAAATAATTAAGAAAACACCACAAAACATTTATGCTTCTGCGAGAAGTATTTCTAATCAACTTACTTCATTTATGGGTGACAACCATTCAAGAAAAACACCACAAAGGACTTATACTTCTATGAGAAGTGTTTCTAATGAGAGTACTTCATTTATGAGTGGTAACCATTCAAGAAAACACCACAAAGCACTTACACTTCTATGAGAAGTGTTTCTAATCTGATTATTTCATTTATGGGTGATAACCATTCAAGAAAACACCAGAAAGCACTTATACTTTTATGAGAAATGTTGCTAATCAAAGTACTTCATTTATGGGTAATAACCAATCAAGAAAACACCACATAGCATTTCTGCTTCTACGAGGAGTGTTTCGGATCAGAGTACTTCATTTATGGATAATAACCATTCAAAAAAACACCGCAAAGCACTCATACTTCAATGAGAAGTCTTGCTAATCAGAGTACTTCATTTATGGATGATAACAAATCAAGAAAACACGATAAAGCATTGATGCTTCTATAAGAAGTGTTTCTAATCAAAGTACTTCATTTATGAGTGATAACCATTCAAGAAAACACCACAAAGCACTTATACTTCAATGAGAAGTCTTGCTAATCAGAGTACTTCATTTATGGCTAATAAGCAATCAAGAAAACACCACAAAGCATTTATTCTTCTACGGGAAGTGTTTCAAATCAAAGAACTTCATTTATGTGTGACAACCAATCAAGAAAACACCACAAAGCATTTATGCTTCTACGGGAAGTGTTCCAAATCAGAGTACTTCATTTATGGGTGATAACCATTCAAGAAAACACCACAAAGCACTTATACTTCTATGAGAAGTGTTGCTAATCAGAGTACTTCATTTATGTGTGGTAAATAATCAAGAAAACAACACAAAACATTTATGCTTCTGCGAGAAGTGTTTCTAATCAACGTACTTCATTTATGGGTGATAACCATTCAAGAAAACACCACAAAGCACTTATACTTCTATGAGAAGTGTTCTAATCAGATTACTTCATTTATGGGTAGTAACCAATCAAGAAAACACCACAAAGCATTTATGCTTCTACGAGGAGTGTTTCTGATCAAAGTACTTCATTTATGAGTCATAACCATTCAAGAAAACACTACAAAGCACTTACACTTCTTTGAGAAGTGTTTCTAATCTGATTATTTCATTTATGGGTGATAACCATTCAAGAAAACACCACAAAGCACTTATACTTCTATGAGAAGTGTTTCTAATCAGATTATTTCATTTATGGGTTGTAAATAATTAAGACAACACCACAAAACATTTATGCTTCTGCGAGAAGTAATTCTAATCAACTTACTTCATTTATGGGTGACAACCATTCAAGAAAAACACCACAAAGGACTTATACTTCTATGAGAAGTGTTTCTAATGAGAGTACTTCATTTATGAGTGTAACCATTCAAGAAAACACCACAAAGCACTTACACTTCTATGAGAAGTGTTTCTAATCTGATTATTTCATTTATGGGTGATAACCATTCAAGAAAACACCACAAAGCACTTATACTTTTATGAGAAATGTTGCTAATCAAAGTACTTCATTTATGGGTAATAACCAATCAAGAAAACACCACATAGCATTTCTGCTTCTACGAGGAGTGTTTCGGATCAGAGTACTTCATTTATAGATAATAACCATTCAAAAAAACACCGCAAAGCACTCATACTTCAATGAGAAGTCTTGCTAATCAGAGTACTTCATTTATGGATGATAACAAATCAAGAAAACACGATAAAGCATTGATGCTTCTATAAGAAGTGTTTCTAATCAAAGTACTTCATTTATGAGTGATAACCATTCAAGAAAACACCACAAAGCACTTATACTTCAATGAGAAGTCTTGCTAATCAGAGTACTTCATTTACGGGTAATAACCAATCAAGAAAACACCACAAAGCATTTATGCTTCTACGAGGAGTGTTTCTGATCAAAGTACTTCATTTATGAGTCATAACCATTCAAGAAAACACCACAAAGCACTTACACTTCTATGAGAAGTGTTTCTAATCTGATTATTTCATTTATGGGTGATAACCATTCAAAAAAACACCACAAAGCACTTATACTTCTATGAGAAGTGTTTCTAATCAGATTATTTCATTTATGGGTTGTAAATAATTAAGAAAACACCACAAAACATTTATGCTTCTGCGAGAAGTATTTCGAATCAACTTACTTCATTTATGGGTGACAACCATTCAAGAAAAACACCACAAAGGACTTATACTTCTATGAGAAGTGTTTCTAATGAGAGTACTTCATTTATGAGTGGTAACCATTCAAGAAAACACCACAAAGCACTTACACTTCTATGAGAAGTGTTTCTAATCTGATTATTTCATTTATGGGTGATAACCATTCAAGAAAACACCACAAAGCACTTATACTTTTATGAGAAATGTTGCTAATCAAAGTACTTCATTTATGGGTAATAACCAATCAAGAAAACACCACATAGCATTTCTGCTTCTACGAGGAGTGTTTCGGATCAGAGTACTTCATTTATGGATAATAACCATTCCAAAAAACACCGCAAAGCACTCATACTTCAATGAGAAGTCTTGCTAATCAGAGTACTTCATTTATGGATGATAATAAATCAAGAAAACACGATAAAGCATTGATGCTTCTATAAGAAGTGTTTCTAATCAAAGTACTTCATTTATGAGTGATAACTATTCAAGAAAACACCACAAAGCACTTATACTTCAATGAGAAGTCTTGCTAATCAGAGTACTTCATTTATGGGTAATAACCAATCAAGAAAACACCACAAAGCATTTATTCTTCTACGCGAAGTGTTTCAAATCAAAGAACTTCATTTATGTGTGACAACCAATCAAGAAAACACCACAAAGCATTTATGCTTCTACGGGAAGTGTTCCAAATCAAAGTACTTCATTTATGGGTGATAACCATTCAAGAAAACACCACAAAGCACTTATACTTCTATGAGAAGTGTTGCTAATCAGAGTACTTCATTTATGTGTGGTAAATAATCAAGAAAACAACACAAAACATTTATGCTTCTGCGAGAAGTGTTTCTAATCAACGTACTTCATTTATGGGTGATAACCATTCAAGAAAACACCACAAAGCAATTATACTTCTATGAGAAGTGTTTCTAATCAGATTACTTCATTTATGGGTAGTAACCAATCAAGAAAACACCTCAAAGCATTTATGCTTCTACGAGGAGTGTTTCTGATCAAAGTACTTCATTTATGGGTGATAACCATTCATGAAAACACCAAAAAGCACTTATTTTTCTATGAGAAGTGTTTCTAATTAGAGTACTTCATTTATGTGTGACAACCAATCAAGAAAACACAACAAAGCATTTATGCTTCTACGAGAAGTGTTGCTAATCAGAGTACTTCATTTATGTGTGGTAAATAATCAAGAAAACAACACAAAACATTTATGCTTCTGCGAGAAGTGTTTCTAATCAACGTACTTCATTTATGGGTGATAACCATTCAAGAAAACACCACAAAGCACTTATACTTCTATGAGAAGTGTTTCTAATCAGATTACTTCATTTATGGGTAGTAACCAATCAAGAAAACACCTCAAAGCATTTATGCTTCTACGAGGAGTGTTTCTGATCAAAGTACTTCATTTATGGGTAATAACTATTCAAGAAAACACGATAAAGCATTGATGCTTCTATAAGAAGTGTTTCTAATCAAAGTACTTCATTTATGAGTGATAACCAATCAAGAAAACACCACAAATCACTTACACTTCTATGAGAAGTGTTTCTAATCTGATTATTACATTTATGGGTGATAACCATTCAAGAAAACACCACAAAGCACTTATACTTCTATGAGAAATGTTGCTAATCAAAGTACTTCATTTATGGGTAATAACCAATCAAGAAAACACCACAAAGCATTTCTGCTTCTACGAGGAGTGTTTCTGATCAGAGTACTTCATTTATGGATAATAACCATTCAAGAAAACACCGCAAAGCACTCATACTTCAATGAAAAGTCTTGCTAATCAGAGTACTTCATTTATGGGTGATAACAAATCAAGAAAACACGATAAAGCATTGATGCTTCTATAAGAAGTGTTTCTAATCAAAGTACTTCAATTATGAGTGATAACCATTCAAGAAAACACCACAAAGCACTTATACTTCAATGAGAAGTCTTGCTAATCAGAGTACTTCATTTACGGGTAATAACCAATCAAGAAAACACCACAAAGCATTTATGCTTCTACGAGGAGTGTTTCTGATCAAAGTACTTCATTTATGTGTGGTAAATAATCAAGAAAACAACACAAAACATTTATGCTTCTGCGAGAAGTGTTTCTAATCAACGTACTTCATTTATGGGTGATAACCATTCAAGAAAACACCACAAAGCACTTATACTTCAATGAGAAGTCTTGCTAATCAGAGTACTTCATTTACGGGTAATAACCAATCAAGAAAACACCACAAAGCATTTATGCTTCTACGAGGAGTGTTTCTGATCAAAGTACTTCATTTATGAGTGATAACCAATCAAGAAAAACACCACGAAGTACTTACACTTCTATGAGAAGTGTTTCTAATTAGATTATTTCATTTATGGGTGATAACCATTCAAGAAAACACCACAAAGCACTTATACTTCTATGAGAAGTGTTTCTAATCAGATTATTTCATTTATGGATGGTAAATAATTAAGAAAACACCACAAAACATTTATGCTTCTGCGAGAAGTGTTTCTAATCAACGTACTTCATTTATGGGTGACAACCATTCAAGAAAAAACACCACAAAGCACTTATACTTCTATGAGAAGTGTTTCTAATGAGAGTACTTCATTTATGAGTGGTAACCAATCAAGAAAACACGAAAAGGCATTTATGCTTCTATGAGAAGTGTTTATAATCAAAGTACTTCATTTATGGGTGATAACCAATCAAGAAAACACCACAAAGCATTTATTCTTCTACGAGAAGTGTTTCAAATCAAAGAACTTCATTTATGTGTGACAACCAATCAAGAAAACACCACAAAGCATTTATGCTTCTGCGAGAAGTATTTCTAATCAACTTACTTCATTTATGGGTGACAACCATTCAAGAAAAAACACCACAAAGCACTTATACTTCTATGAGAAGTGTTTCTAATGAGAGTACTTCATTTATGAGTGGTAACCATTCAAGAAAACACCACAAAGCACTTACACTTCTATGAGAAGTGTTTCTAATCTGATTATTTCATTTATGGGTGATAACCATTCAAGAAAACACCACAAAGCACTTATACTTTTATGAGAAATGTTGCTAATCAAAGTACTTCATTTATGGGTAATAACCAATCAAGAAAACACCACAAAGCATTTCTGCTTCTACGAGGAGTGTTTCTGATCAGAGTACTTCATTTATGGATAATAACCATTCAAAAAAACACCGCAAAGCACTCATACTTCAATGAGAAGTCTTGCTAATCAGAGTACTTCATTTATGGATTATAACAAATCAAGAAAACACGATAAAGCATTGATGCTTCTATAAGAAGTGTTTCTAATCAAAGTACTTCATTTATGAGTGATAACCATTCAAGAAAACACCACAAAGCACTTATACTTCAATGAGAAGTCTTGCTAATCAGAGTACTTCATTTATGGGTAATAACCAATCAAGAAAACACCACAAAGCATTTATTCTTCTACGGGAAGTGTTTCAAATCAAAGAACTTCATTTATGTGTGACAACCAATCAAGAAAACACCACAAAGCATTTATGCTTCTACGGGAAGTGTTCCAAATCAAAGTACTTCATTTATGGGTGATAACCATTCAAGAAAACACCACAAAGCACTTATACTTCTATGAGAAGTGTTGCTAATCAGAGTACTTCATTTATGTGTGGTAAATAATCAAGAAAATAACACAAAACATTTATGCTTCTGCGAGAAGTGTTTCTAATCAACGTACTTCATTTATGGGTGATAACCATTCAAGAAAACACCACAAAGCACTTATACTTCTATGAGAAATGTTGCTAATCAAAGTACTTCATTTATGGGTAATAACCAATCAAGAAAACACCACAAAGCATTTCTGCTTCTACGAGGAGTGTTTCTGATCAGAGTACTTCATTTATGGATAATAACCATTCAAGAAAACACCGCAAAGCACTCATACTTCAATGAGAAGTCTTGCAAATCAGAGTACTTCATTTATAGGTGATAACAAATCAAGAAAACACGATAAAGCATTGATGCTTCTATAAGAAGTGTTTCTAATCAAAGTACTTCATTTATGAGTGATAACCATTCAAGAAAACACCACAAAGCACATATACTTCAATGAGAAGTCTTGCTAATCAGAGTACTTCATTTACGGGTAATAACCAATCAAGAAAACACCACAAAGCATTTATGCTTCTACGAGGAGTGTTTCTGATCAAAGTACTTCATTTATGAGTGATAACCAATCAAGAAAAACACCACGAAGTACTTACACTTCTATGAGAAGTGTTTCTAATTAGATTATTTCATTTATGGGTGATAACCATTCAAGAAAACACCACAAAGCACTTATACTTCGATGAGAAGTGTTTCTAATCAACGTACTTCATTTATGGGTGACAACCATTCAAGAAAAAACACCACAAAGCACTTATACTTCTATGAGAAGTGTTTCTAATGAGAGTACTTCATTTATGAGTGGTAACCATTCAAGAAAACACCACAAAGCACTTACACTTCTATGAGAAGTGTTTCTAATCTGATTATTTCATTTATGGGTGATAACCATTCAAGAAAACACCACAAAGCACTTATACTTTTATGAGAAATGTTGCTAATCAAAGTACTTCATTTATGGGTAATAACCAATCAAGAAAACACCACAAAGCATTTCTGCTTCTACGAGGAGTGTTTCTGATCAGAGTACTTCATTTATGGATAATAACCATTCAAGAAAACACCGCAAAGCACTCATACTTCAATGAGAAGTCTTGCTAATCAGAGTACTTCATTTATGGGTGATAACAAATCAAGAAAACACGATAAAGCATTGATGCTTCTATAAGAAGTGTTTCTAATCAAAGTACTTCAATTATGAGTGATAACCATTCAAGAAAACACCACAAAGCACTTATACTTCAATGAGAAGTCTTGCTAATCAGAGTACTTCATTTATGGGTAATAACCAATCAAGAAAACACCACAAAGCATTTATTTTTCTACGGGAAGTGTTTCAAATCAAAGAACTACATTTATGTGTGACAACCAATCAAGAAAACACCACAAAGCATTTATGCTTCTACGGGAAGTATTCCAAATCAAAGTACTTCATTTATGGGTGATAACCATTCAAGAAAACACCACAAAGCACTTATACTTCTATGAGAAGTGTTGCTAATCAGAGTACTTCATTTATGTGTGGTAAATAATCAAGAAAACAACACAAAACATTTATGCTTCTGTGAGAAGTGTTTCTAATCAACGTACTTCATTTATGGGTGATAACCATTCAAGAAAACACACAAAGCACTTATACTTCAATGAGAAGTCTTGCTAATCAGAGTACTTCATTTACGGGTAATAACCAATCAAGAAAACACCACAAAGCATTTATGCTTCTACGAGGAGTGTTTCTGATCAAAGTACTTCATTTATGAGTGATAACCAATCAAGAAAAACACCACGAAGTACTTACACTTCTATGAGAAGTGTTTCTAATTAGATTATTTCATTTATGGGTGATAACCATTCAAGAAAACACCACAAAGCACTTATACTTCTATGAGAAGTGTTTCTAATCAGATTATTTCATTTATGGATGGTAAATAATTAAGAAAACACCACAAAACATTTATGCTTCTGCGAGATGTGTTTCTAATCAACGTACTTCATTTATGGGTGACAACCATTCAAGAAAAAACACCACAAAGCACTTATACTTCTATGAGAAGTGTTTCTAATGAGAGTACTTCATTTATGAGTGGTAACCAATCAAGAAAACACGAAAAGGCATTTATGCTTCTATGAGAAGTATTTATAATCAAAGTACTTCATTTATGGGTGATAACCAATCAAGAAAACACCACAAAGCATTTATTCTTCTACGGGAAGTGTTTCAAATCAAAGAACTTCATTTATGTGTGACAACCAATCAAGAAAACACCACAAAGCATTTATGCTTCTGCGAGAAGTATTTCTAATCAACTTACTTCATTTATGGGTGACAACCATTCAAGAAAAAACACCACAAAGCACTTATACTTCTATGAGAAATGTTTCTAATGAGAGTACTTCATTTATGAGTGGTAACCATTCAAGAAAACACCACAAAGCACTTACACTTCTATGAGAAGTGTTTCTAATCTGATTATTTCATTTATGGGTGATAACCATTCAAGAAAACACCACAAAGCACTTATACTTTTATGAGAAATGTTGCTAATCAAAGTACTTCATTTATGGGTAATAACCAATCAAGAAAACACCACAAAGCATTTCTGCTTCTACGAGGAGTGTTTCTGATCAGAGTACTTCATTTATGGATAATAACCATTCAAAAAAACACCGCAAAGCACTCATACTTCAATGAGAAGTCTTGCTAATCAAAGTACTTCATTTATGGATTATAACAAATCAAGAAAACACGATAAAGCATTGATGCTTCTATAAGAAGTGTTTCTAATCAAAGTACTTCATTTATGAGTGATAACCATTCAAGAAAACACCACAAAGCACTTATTCTTCAATGAGAAGTCTTGCTAATCAGAGTACTTCATTTATGGGTAATAACCAATCAAGAAAACACCACAAAGCATTTATTCTTCTACGGGAAGTGTTTCAAATCAAAGAACTTCATTTATGTGTGACAACCAATCAAGAAAACACCACAAAGCATTTATGCTTCTACGGGAAGTGTTCCAAATCAAAGTACTTCATTTATGGGTGATAACCATTCAAGAAAACACCACAAAGCACTTATACTTCTATGAGAAGTGTTGCTAATCAGAGTACTTCATTTATGTGTGGTAAATAATCAAGAAAATAACACAAAACATTTATGCTTCTGCGAGAAGTGTTTCTAATCAACGTACTTCATTTATGGGTGATAACCATTCAAGAAAACACCACAAAGCACTTATACTTCTATGAGAAATGTTGCTAATCAAAGTACTTCATTTATGGGTAATAACCAATCAAGAAAACACCACAAAGCATTTCTGCTTCTACGAGGAGTGTTTCTGATCAGAGTACTTCATTTATGGATAATAACCATTCAAGAAAACACCGCAAAGCACTCATACTTCAATGAGAAGTCTTGCAAATCAGAGTACTTCATTTATAGGTGATAACAAATCAAGAAAACACGATAAAGCATTGATGCTTCTATAAGAAGTGTTTCTAATCAATGTACTTCATTTATGAGTGATAACCATTCAAGAAAACACCACAAAGCACTTATACTTCAATGAGAAGTCTTGCTAATCAGAGTACTTCATTTACGGGTAATAACCAATCAAGAAAACACCACAAAGCATTTATGCTTCTACGAGGAGTGTTTCTGATCAAAGTACTTCATTTATGAGTGATAACCAATCAAGAAAAACACCACGAAGTACTTACACTTCTATGAGAAGTGTTTCTAATTAGATTATTTCATTTATGGGTGATAACCATTCAAGAAAACACCACAAAGCACTTATACTTCGATGAGAAGTGTTTCTAATCAACGTACTTCATTTATGGGTGACAACCATTCAAGAAAAAACACCACAAAGCACTTATACTTCTATGAGAAGTGTTTCTAATGAGAGTACTTCATTTATGAGTGGTAACCATTCAAGAAAACACCACAAAGCACTTACACTTCTATGAGAAGTGTTTCTAATCTGATTATTTCATTTATGGGTGATAACCATTCAAGAAAACACCACAAAGCACTTATACTTTTATGAGAAATGTTGCTAATCAAAGTACTTCATTTATGGGTAATAACCAATCAAGAAAACACCACAAAGCATTTCTGCTTCTACGAGGAGTGTTTCTGATCAGAGTACTTCATTTATGGATAATAACCATTCAAGAAAACACCGCAAAGCACTCATACTTCAATGAGAAGTCTTGCTAATCAGAGTACTTCATTTATGGGTGATAACAAATCAAGAAAACACGATAAAGCATTGATGCTTCTATAAGAAGTGTTTCTAATCAAAGTACTTCAATTATGAGTGATAACCATTCAAGAAAACACCACAAAGCACTTATACTTCAATGAGAAGTCTTGCTAATCAGAGTACTTCATTTATGGGTAATAACCAATCAAGAAAACACCACAAAGCATTTATTTTTCTACGGGAAGTGTTTCAAATCAAAGAACTACATTTATGTGTGACAACCAATCAAGAAAACACCACAAAGCATTTATGCTTCTACGGGAAGTATTCCAAATCAAAGTACTTCATTTATGGGTGATAACCATTCAAGAAAACACCACAAAGCACTTATACTTCTATGAGAAGTGTTGCTAATCAGAGTACTTCATTTATGTGTGGTAAATAATCAAGAAAACAACACAAAACATTTATGCTTCTGTGAGAAGTGTTTCTAATCAACGTACTTCATTTATGGGTGATAACCATTCAAGAAAACACCACAAAGCACTTATACTTCAATGAGAAGTCTTGCTAATCAGAGTACTTCATTTACAGGTAATAACCAATCAAGAAAACACCACAAAGCATTTATGCTTCTACGAGGAGTGTTTCTGATCAAAGTACTTCATTTATGAGTGATAACCAATCAAGAAAAACACCACGAAGTACTTACACTTCTATGAGAAGTGTTTCTAATTAGATTATTTCATTTATGGGTGATAACCATTCAAGAAAACACCACAAAGCACTTATACTTCTATGAGAAGTGTTTCTAATCAGATTATTTCATTTATGGATGGTAAATAATTAAGAAAACACCACAAAACATTTATGCTTCTGCGAGATGTGTTTCTAATCAACGTACTTCATTTATGGGTGACAACCATTCAAGAAAAAACACCACAAAGCACTTATACTTCTATGAGAAGTGTTTCTAATGAGAGTACTTCATTTATGAGTGGTAACCAATCAAGAAAACACGAAAAGGCATTTATGCTTCTATGAGAAGTATTTATAATCAAAGTACTTCATTTATGGGTGATAACCAATCAAGAAAACACCACAAAGCATTTATTCTTCTACGGGAAGTGTTTCAAATCAAAGAACTTCATTTATGTGTGACAACCAATCAAGAAAACACCACAAAGCATTTATGCTTCTGCGAGAAGTATTTCTAATCAACTTACTTCATTTATGGGTGACAACCATTCAAGAAAAAACACCACAAAGCACTTATACTTCTATGAGAAATGTTTCTAATGAGAGTACTTCATTTATGAGTGGTAACCATTCAAGAAAACACCACAAAGCACTTACACTTCTATGAGAAGTGTTTCTAATCTGATTATTTCATTTATGGGTGATAACCATTCAAGAAAACACCACAAAGCACTTATACTTTTATGAGAAATGTTGCTAATCAAAGTACTTCATTTATGGGTAATAACCAATCAAGAAAACACCACAAAGCATTTCTGCTTCTACGAGGAGTGTTTCTGATCAGAGTACTTCATTTATGGATAATAACCATTCAAAAAAACACCGCAAAGCACTCATACTTCAATGAGAAGTCTTGCTAATCAAAGTACTTCATTTATGGATTATAACAAATCAAGAAAACACGATAAAGCATTGATGCTTCTATAAGAAGTGTTTCTAATCAAAGTACTTCATTTATGAGTGATAACCATTCAAGAAAACACCACAAAGCACTTATTCTTCAATGAGAAGTCTTGCTAATCAGAGTACTTCATTTATGGGTAATAACCAATCAAGAAAACACCACAAAGCATTTATTCTTCTACGGGAAGTGTTTCAAATCAAAGAACTTCATTTATGTGTGACAACCAATCAAGAAAACACCACAAAGCATTTATGCTTCTACGGGAAGTGTTCCAAATCAAAGTACTTCATTTATGGGTGATAACCATTCAAGAAAACACCACAAAGCACTTATACTTCTATGAGAAGTGTTGCTAATCAGAGTACTTCATTTATGTGTGGTAAATAATCAAGAAAATAACACAAAACATTTATGCTTCTGCGAGAAGTGTTTCTAATCAACGTACTTCATTTATGGGTGATAACCATTCAAGAAAACACCACAAAGCACTTATACTTCTATGAGAAATGTTGCTAATCAAAGTACTTCATTTATGGGTAATAACCAATCAAGAAAACACCACAAAGCATTTCTGCTTCTACGAGGAGTGTTTCTGATCAGAGTACTTCATTTATGGATAATAACCATTCAAGAAAACACCGCAAAGCACTCATACTTCAATGAGAAGTCTTGCAAATCAGAGTACTTCATTTATAGGTGATAACAAATCAAGAAAACACGATAAAGCATTGATGCTTCTATAAGAAGTGTTTCTAATCAAAGTACTTCATTTATGAGTGATAACCATTCAAGAAAACACCACAAAGCACTTATACTTCAATGAGAAGTCTTGCTAATCAGAGTACTTCATTTACGGGTAATAACCAATCAAGAAAACACCACAAAGCATTTATGCTTCTACGAGGAGTGTTTCTGATCAAAGTACTTCATTTATGAGTGATAACCAATCAAGAAAAACACCACGAAGTACTTACACTTCTATGAGAAGTGTTTCTAATTAGATTATTTCATTTATGGGTGATAACCATTCAAGAAAACACCACAAAGCACTTATACTTCGATGAGAAGTGTTTCTAATCAACGTACTTCATTTATGGGTGACAACCATTCAAGAAAAAACACCACAAAGCACTTATACTTCTATGAGAAGTGTTTCTAATGAGAGTACTTCATTTATGAGTGGTAACCATTCAAGAAAACACCACAAAGCACTTACACTTCTATGAGAAGTGTTTCTAATCTGATTATTTCATTTATGGGTGATAACCATTCAAGAAAACACCACAAAGCACTTATACTTTTATGAGAAATGTTGCTAATCAAAGTACTTCATTTATGGGTAATAACCAATCAAGAAAACACCACAAAGCATTTCTGCTTCTACGAGGAGTGTTTCTGATCAGAGTACTTCATTTATGGATAATAACCATTCAAAAAAACACCGCAAAGCACTCATACTTCAATGAGAAGTCTTGCTAATCAGAGTACTTCATTTATGGATTATAACAAATCAAGAAAACACGATAAAGCATTGATGCTTCTATAAGAAGTGTTTCTAATCAAAGTACTTCATTTATGAGTGATAACCATTCAAGAAAACACCACAAAGCACTTATACTTCAATGAGAAGTCTTGCTAATCAGAGTACTTCATTTATGGGTAATAACCAATCAAGAAAACACCACAAAGCATTTATTCTTCTACGGGAAGTGTTTCAAATCAAAGAACTTCATTTATGTGTGACAACCAATCAAGAAAACACCACAAAGCATTTATGCTTCTACGGGAAGTGTTCCAAATCAAAGTACTTCATTTATGGGTGATAACCATTCAAGAAAACACCACAAAGCACTTATACTTCTATGAGAAGTGTTGCTAATCAGAGTACTTCATTTATGTGTGGTAAATAATCAAGAAAACAACACAAAACATTTATGCTTCTGCGAGAAGTGTTTCTAATCAACGTACTTCATTTATGGGTGATAACCATTCAAGAAAACACCACAAAGCACTTATACTTCTATGAGAAGTGTTTCTAATCAGATTACTTCATTTATGGGTAGTAACCAATCAAGAAAACACCTCAAAGCATTTATGCTTCTACGAGGAGTGTTTCTGATCAAAGTACTTCATTTATGGGTGATAACCATTCATGAAAACACCAAAAAGCACTTATTTTTCTATGAGAAGTGTTTCTAATTAGAGTACTTCATTTATGTGTGACAACCAATCAAGAAAACACAACAAAGCATTTATGCTTCTACGAGAAGTGTTGCTAATCAGAGTACTTCATTTATGTGTGGTAAATAATCAAGAAAACAACACAAAACATTTATGCTTCTGCGAGAAGTGTTTCTAATCAACGTACTTCATTTATGGGTGATAACCATTCAAGAAAACACCACAAAGCACTTATACTTCTATGAGAAGTGTTTCTAATCAGATTACTTCATTTATGGGTAGTAACCAATCAAGAAAACACCTCAAAGCATTTATGCTTCTACGAGGAGTGTTTCTGATCAAAGTACTTCATTTATGGGTAATAACTATTCAAGAAAACACGATAAAGCATTGATGCTTCTATAAGAAGTGTTTCTAATCAAAGTACTTCATTTATGAGTGGTAACCATTCAAGAAAACACCACAAAGCACTTACACTTCTATGAGAAGTGTTTCTAATCTGATTATTTCATTTATGGGTGATAACCATTCAAGAAAACACCACAAAGCACTTATACTTTTATGAGAAATGTTGCTAATCAAAGTACTTCATTTATGGGTAATAACCAATCAAGAAAACACCACAAAGCATTTCTGCTTCTACGAGGAGTGTTTCTGATCAGAGTACTTCATTTATGGATAATAACCATTCAAAAAAACACCGCAAAGCACTCATACTTCAATGAGAAGTCTTGCTAATCAGAGTACTTCATTTATGGATTATAACAAATCAAGAAAACACGATAAAGCATTGATGCTTCTATAAGAAGTGTTTCTAATCAAAGTACTTCATTTATGAGTGATAACCATTCAAGAAAACACCACAAAGCACTTATACTTCAATGAGAAGTCTTGCTAATCAGAGTACTTCATTTATGGGTAATAACCAATCAAGAAAACACCACAAAGCATTTATTCTTCTACGGGAAGTATTTCAAATCAAAGAACTTCATTTATGTGTGACAACCAATCAAGAAAACACCACAAAGCATTTATGCTTCTACGGGAAGTGTTCCAAATCAAAGTACTTCATTTATGGGTGATAACCATTCAAGAAAACACCACAAAGCACTTATACTTCTATGAGAAGTGTTGCTAATCAGAGTACTTCATTTATGTGTGGTAAATAATCAAGAAAACAACACAAAACATTTATGCTTCTGCGAGAAGTGTTTCTAATCAACGTACTTCATTTATGGGTGATAACCATTCAAGAAAACACCACAAAGCACTTATACTTCTATGAGAAGTGTTTCTAATCAGATTACTTCATTTATGGGTAGTAACCAATCAAGAAAACACCTCAAAGCATTTATGCTTCTACGAGGAGTGTTTCTGATCAAAGTACTTCATTTATGGGTGATAACCATTCATGAAAACACCAAAAAGCACTTATTTTTCTATGAGAAGTGTTTCTAATTAGAGTACTTCATTTATGTGTGACAACCAATCAAGAAAACACAACAAAGCATTTATGCTTCTACGAGAAGTGTTGCTAATCAGAGTACTTCATTTATGTGTGGTAAATAATCAAGAAAACAACACAAAACATTTATGCTTCTGCGAGAAGTGTTTCTAATCAACGTACTTCATTTATGGGTGATAACCATTCAAGAAAACACCACAAAGCACTTATACTTCTATGAGAAGTGTTTCTAATCAGATTACTTCATTTATGGGTAGTAACCAATCAAGAAAACACCTCAAAGCATTTATGCTTCTACGAGGAGTGTTTCTGATCAAAGTACTTCATTTATGGGTAATAACTATTCAAGAAAACACGATAAAGCATTGATGCTTCTATAAGAAGTGTTTCTAATCAAAGTACTTCATTTATGAGTGATAACCAATCAAGAAAACACCACAAATCACTTACACTTCTATGAGAAGTGTTTCTAATCTGATTATTTCATTTATGGGTGATAACCATTCAAGAAAACACCACAAAGCACTTATACTTTTATGAGAAATGTTGCTAATCAAAGTACTTCATTTATGGGTAATAACCAATCAAGAAAACACCACAAAGCATTTCTGCTTCTACGAGGAGTGTTTCTGATCAGAGTACTTCATTTATGGATAATAACCATTCAAGAAAACACCGCAAAGCACTCATACTTCAATGAGAAGTCTTGCTAATCAGAGTACTTCATTTATGGGTGATAACAAATCAAGAAAACACGATAAAGCATTGATGCTTCTATAAGAAGTGTTTCTAATCAAAGTACTTCAATTATGAGTGATAACCATTCAAGAAAACACCACAAAGCACTTATACTTCAATGAGAAGTCTTGCTAATCAGAGTACTTCATTTATGGGTAATAACCAATCAAGAAAACACCACAAAGCATTTATTCTTCTACGGGAAGTGTTTCAAATCAAAGAACTACATTTATGTGTGACAACCAATCAAGAAAACACCACAAAGCATTTATGCTTCTACGGGAAGTATTCCAAATCAAAGTACTTCATTTATGGGTGATAACCATTCAAGAAAACACCACAAAGCACTTATACTTCTATGAGAAGTGTTGCTAATCAGAGTACTTCATTTATGTGTGGTAAATAATCAAGAAAACAACACAAAACATTTATGCTTCTGTGAGAAGTGTTTCTAATCAACGTACTTCATTTGTGGGTGATAACCATTCAAGAAAACACCACAAAGCACTTATACTTCAATGAGAAGTCTTGCTAATCAGAGTACTTCATTTACGGGTAATAACCAATCAAGAAAACACCACAAAGCATTTATGCTTCTACGAGGAGTGTTTCTGATCAAAGTACTTCATTTATGAGTGATAACCAATCAAGAAAAACACCACGAAGTACTTACACTTCTATGAGAAGTGTTTCTAATTAGATTATTTCATTTATGGGTGATAACCATTCAAGAAAACACCACAAAGCACTTATACTTCTATGAGAAGTGTTTCTAATCAGATTATTTCATTTATGGATGGTAAATAATTAAGAAAACACCACAAAACATTTATGCTTCTGCGAGATGTGTTTCTAATCAACGTACTTCATTTATGGGTGACAACCATTCAAGAAAAAACACCACAAAGCACTTATACTTCTATGAGAAGTGTTTCTAATGAGAGTACTTCATTTATGAGTGGTAACCAATCAAGAAAACACGAAAAGGCATTTATGCTTCTATGAGAAGTGTTTATAATCAAAGTACTTCATTTATGGGTGATAACCAATCAAGAAAACACCACAAAGCATTTATTCTTCTACGGGAAGTGTTTCAAATCAAAGAACTTCATTTATGTGTGACAACCAATCAAGAAAACACCACAAAGCATTTATGCTTCTGCGAGAAGTATTTCTAATCAACTTACTTCATTTATGGGTGACAACCATTCAAGAAAAAACACCACAAAGCACTTATACTTCTATGAGAAGTGTTTCTAATGAGAGTACTTCATTTATGAGTGGTAACCATTCAAGAAAACACCACAAAGCACTTACACTTCTATGAGAAGTGTTTCTAATCTGATTATTTCATTTATGGGTGATAACCATTCAAGAAAACACCACAAAGCACTTATACTTTTATGAGAAATGTTGCTAATCAAAGTACTTCATTTATGGGTAATAACCAATCAAGAAAACACCACAAAGCATTTCTGCTTCTACGAGGAGTGTTTCTGATCAGAGTACTTCATTTATGGATAATAACCATTAAAAAAAACACCGCAAAGCACTCATACTTCAATGAGAAGTCTTGCTAATCAAAGTACTTCATTTATGGATTATAACAAATCAAGAAAACACGATAAAGCATTGATGCTTCTATAAGAAGTGTTTCTAATCAAAGTACTTCATTTATGAGTGATAACCATTCAAGAAAACACCACAAAGCACTTATTCTTCAATGAGAAGTCTTGCTAATCAGAGTACTTCATTTATGGGTAATAACCAATCAAGAAAACACCACAAAGCATTTATTCTTCTACGGGAAGTGTTTCAAATCAAAGAACTTCATTTATGTGTGACAACCAATCAAGAAAACACCACAAAGCATTTATGCTTCTACGGGAAGTGTTCCAAATCAAAGTACTTCATTTATGGGTGATAACCATTCAAGAAAACACCACAAAGCACTTATACTTCTATGAGAAGTGTTGCTAATCAGAGTACTTCATTTATGTGTGGTAAATAATCAAGAAAATAACACAAAACATTTATGCTTCTGCGAGAAGTGTTTCTAATCAACGTACTTCATTTATGGGTGATAACCATTCAAGAAAACACCACAAAGCACTTATACTTCTATGAGAAATGTTGCTAATCAAAGTACTTCATTTATGGGTAATAACCAATCAAGAAAACACCACAAAGCATTTCTGCTTCTACGAGGAGTGTTTCTGATCAGAGTACTTCATTTATGGATAATAACCATTCAAGAAAACACCGCAAAGCACTCATACTTCAATGAGAAGTCTTGCAAATCAGAGTACTTCATTTATAGGTGATAACAAATCAAGAAAACACGATAAAGCATTGATGCTTCTATAAGAAGTGTTTCTAATCAAAGTACTTCATTTATGAGTGATAACCATTCAAGAAAACACCACAAAGCACTTATACTTCAATGAGAAGTCTTGCTAATCAGAGTACTTCATTTACGGGTAATAACCAATCAAGAAAACACCACAAAGCATTTATGCTTCTACGAGGAGTGTTTCTGATCAAAGTACTTCATTTATGAGTGATAACCAATCAAGAAAAACACCACGAAGTACTTACACTTCTATGAGAAGTGTTTCTAATTAGATTATTTCATTTATGGGTGATAACCATTCAAGAAAACACCACAAAGCACTTATACTTCGATGAGAAGTGTTTCTAATCAACGTACTTCATTTATGGGTGACAACCATTCAAGAAAAAACACCACAAAGCACTTATACTTCTATGAGAAGTGTTTCTAATGAGAGTACTTCATTTATGAGTGGTAACCATTCAAGAAAACACCACAAAGCACTTACACTTCTATGAGAAGTGTTTCTAATCTGATTATTTCATTTATGGGTGATAACCATTCAAGAAAACACCACAAAGCACTTATACTTTTATGAGAAATGTTGCTAATCAAAGTACTTCATTTATGGGTAATAACCAATCAAGAAAACACCACAAAGCATTTCTGCTTCTACGAGGAGTGTTTCTGATCAGAGTACTTCATTTATGGATAATAACCATTCAAAAAAACACCGCAAAGCACTCATACTTCAATGAGAAGTCTTGCTAATCAGAGTACTTCATTTATGGATTATAACAAATCAAGAAAACACGATAAAGCATTGATGCTTCTATAAGAAGTGTTTCTAATCAAAGTACTTCATTTATGAGTGATAACCATTCAAGAAAACACCACAAAGCACTTATACTTCAATGAGAAGTCTTGCTAATCAGAGTACTTCATTTATGGGTAATAACCAATCAAGAAAACACCACAAAGCATTTATTCTTCTACGGGAAGTGTTTCAAATCAAAGAACTTCATTTATGTGTGACAACCAATCAAGAAAACACCACAAAGCATTTATGCTTCTACGGGAAGTGTTCCAAATCAAAGTACTTCATTTATGGGTGATAACCATTCAAGAAAACACCACAAAGCACTTATACTTCTATGAGAAGTGTTGCTAATCAGAGTACTTCATTTATGTGTGGTAAATAATCAAGAAAATAACACAAAACATTTATGCTTCTGCGAGAAGTGTTTCTAATCAACGTACTTCATTTATGGGTGATAACCATTCAAGAAAACAACACAAAGCACTTATACTTCTATGAGAAATGTTGCTAATCAAAGTACCTCATTTATGGGTAATAACCAATCAAGAAAACACCACAAAGCATTTCTGCTTCTACGAGGAGTGTTTCTGATCAGAGTACTTCATTTATGGATAATAACCATTCAAGAAAACACCGCAAAGCACTCATACTTCAATGAGAAGTCTTGCAAATCAGAGTACTTCATTTATAGGTGATAACAAATCAATAAAACACGATAAAGCATTGATGCTTCTATAAGAAGTGTTTCTAATCAAAGTACTTCATTTATGAGTGATAACCATTCAAGAAAACAGCACAAAGCACTTATACTTCAATGAGAAGTCTTGCTAATCAGAGTACTTCATTTACGGGTAATAACCAATCAAGAAAACACCACAAAGCATTTATGCTTCTACGAGGAGTGTTTCTGATCAAAGTACTTCATTTATGAGTGATAACCAATCAAGAAAAACACCACGAAGTACTTACACTTCTATGAGAAGTGTTTCTAATTAGATTATTTCATTTATGGGTGATAACCATTCAAGAAAACACCACAAAGCACTTATACTTCTATGAGAAGTGTTTCTAATCAACGTACTTCATTTATGGGTGACAACCATTCAAGAAAAAACACCACAAAGCACTTATACTTCTATGAGAAGTGTTTCTAATGAGAGTACTTCATTTATGAGTGGTAACCAATCAAGAAAACACGAAAAGGCATTTATGCTTCTATGAGAAGTGTTTCTAATCAAAGTACTTCATTTATGGGTGATAACCAATCAAGAAAACACGACAAAGCATTTATTCTTCTACGGGAAGTGTTTCAAATCAAAGAACTTCATTTATGTGTGACAACCAATCAAGAAAACACCACAAAGCATTTATGCTTCTGCGAGAAGTATTTCTAATCAACTTACTTCATTTATGGGTGACAACCATTCAAGAAAACACCACAAAGCACTTATACTTCAATGAGAAGTCTTGCTAATCAGAGTACTTCATTTACGGGTAATAACCAATCAAGAAAACACCACAAAGTATTTATGCTTCTACGAGGAGTGTTTCTGATCAAAGTACTTCATTTATGAGTCATAACCATTCAAGAAAACACTACAAAGCACTTACACTTCTATGAGAAGTGTTTCTAATCTGATTATTTCATTTATGGGTGATAACCATTCAAGAAAACACCACAAAGCACTTATACTTCTATGAGAAGTGTTTCTAATCAGATTATTTCATTTATGGGTTGTAAATAATTAAGAAAACACCACAAAACATTTATGCTTCTGCGAGAAGTATTTCTAATCAACTTACTTCATTTATGGGTGACAACCATTCAAGAAAAACACCACAAAGGACATATACTTCTATGAGAAGTGTTTCTAATCTGATTATTTCATTTATGGGTGATAATCATTCAAGAAAACACCACAAAGCACTTATACTTTTATGAGAAATGTTGCTAATCAAAGTACTTCATTTATGGGTAATAACCAATCAAGAAAACACCACATAGCATTTCTGCTTCTACGAGGAGTGTTTCTGATCAGAGTACTTCATTTATGGATAATAACCATTCAAAAAAACACCGCAAAGCACTCATACTTCAATGAGAAGTCTTGCTAATCAGAGTACTTCATTTATGGATGATAACAAATCAAGAAAACACGATAAAGCATTGATGCTTCTATAAGAAGTGTTTCTAATCAAAGTACTTCATTTATGAGTGATAACCATTCAAGAAAACACCACAAAGCACTTATACTTCAATGAGAAGTCTTGCTAATCAGAGTACTTCATTTATGGGTAATAACCAATCAAGAAAACACCACAAAGCATTTATTCTTCTACGGGAAGTGTTTCAAATCAAAGAACTTCATTTATGTGTGACAACCAATCAAGAAAACACCACAAAGCATTTATGCTTCTACGGGAAGTGTTCCAAATCAGAGTACTTCATTTATGGGTGATAACCATTCAAGAAAACACCACAAAGCACTTATACTTCTATGAGAAGTGTTGCTAATCAGAGTACTTCATTTATGTGTGGTAAATAATCAAGAAAACAACACAAAACATTTATGCTTCTGCGAGAAGTGTTTCTAATCAACGTACTTCATTTATGGGTGATAACCATTCAAGAAAACACCACAAAGCATTTATACTTCTATGAGAAGTGTTTCTAATCAGATTACTTCATTTATGGGTAGTAACCAATCAAGAAAACACCTCAAAGCATTTATGCTTCTACGAGGAGTGTTTCTGATCAAAGTACTTCATTTATGGGTGATAACCATTCATGAAAACACCAAAAAGCACTTATATTTCTATGAGAAGTGTTTCTAATTAGAGTACTTCATTTATGTGTGACAACCAATCAAGAAAACACAACAAAGCATTTATGCTTCTACGAGTAGTGTTTCTGATCAAAGTACTTCATTTATGAGTAATAGCCTTTCAAGAAAACTCCACAAAGCACTTATACTTCTAAGAGAAGTGTTTCTAATGAGAGTACTTCATTTATGAGTGGTAACCAATCAAGAAAACACCCCAGAGAATTTATGCTTCTATGAGAAGTGTTTCTAATCAAAGTACTTCATTTATGTAAACCATTCATGAAAACACCACAAAGCACTTATACTTCTATGAGAAGTGTTTCTAATCAGAGTATTTCATTTATGAATGGTAACCAATCAAGAAAACACGAAAAGGCATTTATGCTTCTACAGGAAGTGTTCCAAATCAAAGTACTTCATTTATGGGTGATAACCATTCAAGAAAACACCACAAATCATTTATGCTTCTACAGGAAGTGTTCCAAATCAAAGTACTTCATTTATGTGTGACAACCAATCAAGAAAACACCACAAATCATTTATGCTTCTACAGGAAGTGTTCCAAATCAAAGTACTTCATTTATGGGTGATAACCATTCAAGAAAACACCACAAAGCACATATACTTCTATGAGAAGTGTTGCTAATCAGAGTACTTCATTTATGGGTAATAACCAATCAAGAAAACACCACAATGCATTTTTTCTTCTACAGGAAGTGTTCCAAATCAAAGTACTTCATTTATGGGTGATAACCATTCAAGAAAACACCACAAAGCACATATACTTCTATGAGAAGTGTTGCTAATCAAAGTACTTCATTTATGGGTAATAACCATTCAAAAAAACACGATAAAGCATTGTTGCTTCCATAAGAAGTGTTTCTAATCAAAGTACTTCATTTATGAGTGATAACCAATCAAGAAAACACCACAAAGCACTTAGACTTCTATGAGAAGTGTTTCTAATTAGATTATTTCATTTTTGGGTGATAACCATTCAAGAAAACACCACAAAGCACTTATACTTCTATGAGAAGAGTTTCTAATCAGATTATTTCATTTATGGGTGGTAAATAATTAAGAAAACACAACAAAACATTTATGCTTCTGCGAGAAGTATTTCTAATCAACTTACTTCATTTATGGGTGACAACCATTCAAGAAAAAACACCACAAAGCACTTATACTTCTATGAGAAGTGTTTCTAATGAGAGTACTTCATTTATGAGTGGTAACCAATCAAGAAAACACCAAAAGGCATTTATGCTTCTATGAGAAGTGTTTCTAATCAAAGTACTTCATTTATGGGTGATAACCATTCAAGAAAACACCACAAAGCACTTATACTTCTATGAGAAGTGTTTCTAATGAGAGTACTTCATTTATGGGTGGTAACCAATCAAGAAAACACCAAAAGGCATTTATGCTTCTATGAGAATTGTTTCTAATCAAAGTACTTCATTTATGGGTGATAACCATTCAAGAAAACACCACAAAGCACTTATTCTTCTATGAGAAGTGTTTCTAACCAGAGTACTTCATTTATGTGTGACAACCAATCTAGAAAACACCACAAAGCATTTATGCTTCTACGGGAAGTGTTTCAAATCAAAGTACTTCATTTATGGGTGATAACCATTCAAGAAAACACCACAAAGCACTTATACTTCTATGAGAAATGTTGCTAATCAAAGTACTTCATTTATGGGTAATAACCAATCAAGAAAACACCACAAAGCATTTCTGCTTCTACGAGGAGTGTTTCTGATCAGAGTACTTCATTTATGGATAATAACCATTCAAGAAAACACCGCAAAGCACTCATAATTCAATGAGAAGTCTTGCTAATCAGAGTACTTCATTTATGGGTGATAACAAATCAAGAAAACACGATAAAACATTAATGCTTCTATAAGAAGTGTTTCTAATCAAAGTACTTCCTTTATGAGTGATAACCAATCAAGAAAACAGCACAAAGCACTTACACTTCTATGAGAAGTGTTTCTTATTAGATTATTTCATTTATGGGTGATAACCATTCAAGAAAACACCACAAAGCACTTATACTTTTATGAGAAGTGTTTCTAATCAGATTATTTCATTTATGGGTGGTAAATAATTAAGAAAACACAACAAAACATTTATGCTTCTGCGAGAAGTATTTCTAATCAACTTACTTCATTTATGGGTGACAACCATTCAAGAAAAAACACCACAAAGCACTTATACTTCTATGAGAAGTGTTTCTAATGAGAGTACTTCATTTATGAGTGGAAACCAATCAAGAAAACACCAAAAGGCATTTATGCTTCTATGAGAAGTGTTTCTAATCAAAGTACTTCATTTATGGGTGATAACCATTCATGAAAACACCACAAAGCACTTATTCTTCTATGAGAAGTGTTTCTAATCAGAGTACTTCATTTATGTGTGAGAACCAATCAAGAAAACACCACAAGGAATTTATGCTTCTACGAGAAGTGTTTCAAATCAAAGTACTTCATTTATGTGTGACAACCAATCAAGAAAACACCACAAAGCATTTATGCTTCTACGGGAAGTGTTCAAAATCAAAGTACTTCATTTATGGGTGATAACCATTCAAGAAAACACCACAAAGCACTTATAATTCTATGAGAAGTGTTGCTAATCAGAGTACTTTATTTATGGGTAATAACCAATCAAGAAAACACCACAAAGCATTTATGCTTCTACGAGGAGTGTTTCTGATCAAAGTACTTCATTTATGGATAATAACCATTCAAGAAAACACCGCAAAGCACTTATACTTCAATGAGAAGTCTTGCTAATCAGAATACTTCATTTATGGGTGATAACGAATCAAGAAAACACGATAAAGCATTGATGCTTCTATAAGAAGTGTTTCTAATCAAAGTACTTCATTTATGAGTGAGAACCATTCAAGAAAACACCACAAAGCACTTACACTTCTATGAGAAGTGTTTCTAATCTGATTGTTTAATTTATGGGTGATAACCATTCAAGAAAACACCACAAAGCACTTATACTTCTATGAGAAGTGTTTCTAATCAGATTACTTCATTTATGGGTGGTAAATAATTAAGAAAACACCACAAAACATTTATGCTTCTGCGAGAAGTGTTTCTAATCAACGTACTTCATTTACGGGTGATAACCATTCAAGAAAAAACCACAAAGCACTTACATTTATATGAGAAGGGTTTCTAATCAGATTACTTATTTTATGGGTGATAACCATTCAAGAAAACACCACAAAGCACTTATACTTCTGTGAGAAGTGTTTCTAATCAGATTACTTCATTTATGGGTGATAATCATTCATGAAAACACCACAAAGCACTTATTCTTCTATGAGAAGTGTTTCTAACCAGAGTACTTCATTAATGTGTGACAACCAATCCAGAAAACACCACAAAGCATTTATGCTTCTACGGGAAGTGTTTCAAAACAAAGTACTTCATTTATGGGTGATAACCATTCAAAAAAACACCACAAAGCAATATACTTCTATGAGAAATGTTGCTAATCAAAGTACTTCATTTATGGGTAATAACCAATCAAGAAAACACCACAAAGCATTTATGCTTCTACGAGGAGTGTTTCTGATCAGAGTACTTCATTTATGGATAATAACCATTCAAAAAAACACCGCAAAGCACTCATACTTCAATGAGAAGTCTTGCTAATCAGAGTACTTCATTTATGGTGATAACCAATCAAGAAAACACGATAAAGAAATGATGCTTCTATAAGAAGTGTTTCTAATCAAAGTATTTCATTTATGAGTGATAACCATTCAAGAAAACACCACAAATCACTTACACTTATATGAGAAGTGTTTCTAATGAGATTACTTCATTTATGGGTGATAACCATTCAAAAAAACACCACAAAGCACTTATACTTCTATGAGAAGTGTTTCTAATCAGATTACTTCATTTATGGGTGGTAAATAATCAAGAAAAGTCCACAAAACATTTATGCTTCTTCGAGAAGTGTTTCTAATCAACGTACTTCATTTATGGGTGATAACCATTCAAGAAAACACCACAAAGCACTTATACTTCTATGAGAAGTGTTGCTAATCAGAGTACTTCATTTATGTGTGGTAAATAATCAAGAAAACAACACAAAACATTTATGCTTCTGTGAGAAGTGTTTCTAATCAACGTACTTCATTTATGGGTGATAACCATTCAAGAAAACACCACAAAGCACTTATACTTCAATGAGAAGTCTTGCTAATCAGAGTACTTCATTTACGGGTAATAACCAATCAAGAAAACACCACAAAGCATTTATGCTTCTACGAGGAGTGTTTCTGATCAAAGTACTTCATTTATGAGTGATAACCAATCAAGAAAAACACCACGAAGTACTTACACTTCTATGAGAAGTGTTTCTAATTAGATTATTTCATTTATGGGTGATAACCATTCAAGAAAACACCACAAAGCACTTATACTTCTATGAGAAGTGTTTCTAATCAGATTATTTCATTTATGGATGGTAAATAATTATGAAAACACCACAAAACATTTATGCTTCTGCGAGATGTGTTTCTAATCAACGTACTTCATTTATGGGTGACAACCATTCAAGAAAAAACACCACAAAGCACTTATACTTCTATGAGAAGTGTTTCTAATGAGAGTACTTCATTTATGAGTGGTAACCAATCAAGAAAACACGAAAAGGCATTTATGCTTCTATGAGAAGTGTTTATAATCAAAGTACTTCATTTATGGGTGATAACCAATCAAGAAAACACCACAAAGCATTTATTCTTCTACGGGAAGTGTTTCAAATCAAAGAACTTCATTTATGTGTGACAACCAATCAAGAAAACACCACAAAGCATTTATGCTTCTGCGAGAAGTATTTCTAATCAACTTACTTCATTTATGGGTGACAACCATTCAAAAAAAAACACCACAAAGCACTTATACTTCTATGAGAAGTGTTTCTAATGAGAGTACTTCATTTATGAGTGGTAACCAATCAAGAAAACACGAAAAGGCATTTATGCTTCTATGAGAAGTGTTTATAATCAAAGTACTTCATTTATGGGTGATAACCAATCAAGAAAACACCACAAAGCATTTATTCTTCTACGGGAAGTGTTTCAAATCAAAGAACTTCATTTATGTGTGACAACCAATCAAGAAAACACCACAAAGCATTTATGCTTCTGCGAGAAGTATTTCTAATCAACTTACTTCATTTATGGGTGACAACCATTCAAGAAAAAACACCACAAAGCACTTATACTTCTATGAGAAGTGTTTCTAATGAGAGTACTTCTTTTATGAGTGGTAACCATTCAAGAAAACACCACAAAGCACTTACACTTCTATGAGAAGTGTTTCTAATCTGATTATTTCATTTATGGGTGATAACCATTCAAGAAAACACCACAAAGCACTTATACTTTTATGAGAAATGTTGCTAATCAAAGTACTTCATTTATGGGTAATAACCAATCAAGAAAACACCACAAAGCATTTCTGCTTCTACGAGGAGTGTTTCTGATCAGAGTACTTCATTTATGGATAATAACCATTCAAAAAAACACCGCAAAGCACTCATACTTCAATGAGAAGTCTTGCTAATCAGAGTACTTCATTTATGGATTATAACAAATCAAGAAAACACGATAAAGCATTGATGCTTCTATAAGAAGTGTTTCTAATCAAAGTACTTCATTTATGAGTGATAACCATTCAAGAAAACACCACAAAGCACTTATTCTTCAATGAGAAGTCTTGCTAATCAGAGTACTTCATTTATGGGTAATAACCAATCAAGAAAACACCACAAAGCATTTATTCTTCTACGGGAAGTGTTTCAAATCAAAGAACTTCATTTATGTGTGACAACCAATCAAGAAAACACCACAAAGCATTTATGCTTCTACGGGAAGTGTTCCAAATCAAAGTACTTCATTTATGGGTGATAACCATTTAAGAAAACACCACAAAGCACTTATACTTCTATGAGAAGTGTTGCTAATCAGAGTACTTCATTTATGTGTGGTAAATAATCAAGAAAATAACACAAAACATTTATGCTTCTGCGAGAAGTGTTTCTAATCAACGTACTTCATTTATGGGTGATAACCATTCAAGAAAACACCACAAAGCACTTATACTTCTATGAGAAATGTTGCTAATCAAAGTACTTCATTTATGGGTAATAACCAATCAAGAAAACACCACAAAGCATTTCTGCTTCTACGAGGAGTGTTTCTGATCAGAGTACTTCATTTATGGATAATAACCATTCAAGAAAACACCGCAAAGCACTCATACTTCAATGAGAAGTCTTGCAAATCAGAGTACTTCATTTATAGGTGATAACAAATCAAGAAAACACGATAAAGCATTGATGCTTCTATAAGAAGTGTTTCTAATCAAAGTACTTCATTTATGAGTGATAACCATTCAAGAAAACACCACAAAGCACTTATACTTCAATGAGAAGTCTTGCTAATCAGAGTACTTCATTTACGGGTAATAACCAATCAAGAAAACACCACAAAGCATTTATGCTTCTACGAGGAGTGTTTCTGATCAAAGTACTTCATTTATGAGTGATAACCAATCAAGAAAAACACCACGAAGTACTTACACTTCTATGAGAAGTGTTTCTAATTAGATTATTTCATTTATGGGTGATAACCATTCAAGAAAACACCACAAAGCACTTATACTTCGATGAGAAGTGTTTCTAATCAACGTACTTCATTTATGGGTGACAACCATTCAAGAAAAAACACCACAAAGCACTTATACTTCTATGAGAAGTGTTTCTAATGAGAGTACTTCATTTATGAGTGGTAACCATTCAAGAAAACACCACAAAGCACTTACACTTCTATGAGAAGTGTTTCTAATCTGATTATTTCATTTATGGGTGATAACCATTCAAGAAAACACCACAAAGCACTTATACTTTTATGAGAAATGTTGCTAATCAAAGTACTTCATTTATGGGTAATAACCAATCAAGAAAACACCACAAAGCATTTCTGCTTCTACGAGGAGTGTTTCTGATCAGAGTACTTCATTTATGGATAATAACCATTCAAAAAAACACCGCAAAGCACTCATACTTCAATGAGAAGTCTTGCTAATCAGAGTACTTCATTTATGGATTATAACAAATCAAGAAAACACGATAAAGCATTGATGCTTCTATAAGAAGTGTTTCTAATCAAAGTACTTCATTTATGAGTGATAACCATTCAAGAAAACACCACAAAGCACTTATACTTCAATGAGAAGTCTTGCTAATCAGAGTACTTCATTTATGGGTAATAACCAATCAAGAAAACACCACAAAGCATTCATTCTTCTACGGGAAGTGTTTCAAATCAAAGAACTTCATTTATGTGTGACAACCAATCAAGAAAACACCACAAAGCATTTATGCTTCTACGGGAAGTGTTCCAAATCAAAGTACTTCATTTATGGGTGATAACCATTCAAGAAAACACCACAAAGCACTTATACTTCTATGAGAAGTGTTGCTAATCAGAGTACTTCATTTATGTGTGGTAAATAATCAAGAAAATAACACAAAACATTTATGCTTCTGCGAGAAGTGTTTCTAATCAACGTACTTCATTTATGGGTGATAACCATTCAAGAAAACACCACAAAGCACTTATACTTCTATGAGAAATGTTGCTAATCAAAGTACTTCATTTATGGGTAATAACCAATCAAGAAAACACCACAAAGCATTTCTGCTTCTACGAGGAGTGTTTCTGATCAGAGTACTTCATTTATGGATAATAACCATTCAAGAAAACACCGCAAAGCACTCATACTTCAATGAGAAGTCTTGCAAATCAGAGTACTTCATTTATAGGTGATAACAAATCAAGAAAACACGATAAAGCATTGATGCTTCTATAAGAAGTGTTTCTAATCAAAGTACTTCATTTATGAGTGATAACCATTCAAGAAAACACCACAAAGCACTTATACTTCAATGAGAAGTCTTGCTAATCAGAGTACTTCATTTACGGGTAATAACCAATCAAGAAAACACCACAAAGCATTTATGCTTCTACGAGGAGTGTTTCTGATCAAAGTACTTCATTTATGAGTGATAACCAATCAAGAAAAACACCACGAAGTACTTACACTTCTATGAGAAGTGTTTCTAATTAGATTATTTCATTTATGGGTGATAACCATTCAAGAAAACACCACAAAGCACTTATACTTCTATGAGAAGTGTTTCTAATCAACGTACTTCATTTATGGGTGACAACCATTCAAGAAAAAACACCACAAAGCACTTATACTTCTATGAGAAGTGTTTCTAATGAGAGTACTTCATTTATGAGTGGTAACCAATCAAGAAAACACGAAAAGGCATTTATGCTTCTATGAGAAGTGTTTCTAATCAAAGTACTTCATTTATGGGTGATAACCAATCAAGAAAACACCACAAAGCATTTATTCTTCTACGGGAAGTGTTTCAAATCAAAGAACTTCATTTATGTGTGACAACCAATCAAGAAAACACCACAAAGCATTTATGCTTCTGCGAGAAGTATTTCTAATCAACTTACTTCATTTATGGGTGACAACCATTCAAGAAAACACCACAAAGCACTTATACTTCAATGAGAAGTCTTGCTAATCAGAGTACTTCATTTACGGGTAATAACCAATCAAGAAAACACCACAAAGCATTTATGCTTCTACGAGGAGTGTTTCTGATCAAAGTACTTCATTTATGAGTGATAACCAATCAAGAAAAACACCACGAAGTACTTACACTTCTATGAGAAGTGTTTCTAATTAGATTATTTCATTTATGGGTGATAACCATTCAAGAAAACACCACAAAGCACTTATACTTTTATGAGAAATGTTGCTAATCAAAGTACTTCATTTATGGGTAATAACCAATCAAGAAAACACCACAAAGCATTTCTGCTTCTACGAGGAGTGTTTCTGATCAGAGTACTTCATTTATGGATAATAACCATTCAAAAAAACACCGCAAAGCACTCATACTTCAATGAGAAGTCTTGCTAATCAGAGTACTTCATTTATGGATTATAACAAATCAAGAAAACACGATAAAGCATTGATGCTTCTATAAGAAGTGTTTCTAATCAAAGTACTTCATTTATGAGTGATAACCATTCAAGAAAACACCACAAAGCACTTATACTTCAATGAGAAGTCTTGCTAATCAGAGTACTTCATTTATGGGTAATAACCAATCAAGAAAACACCACAAAGCATTCATTCTTCTACGGGAAGTGTTTCAAATCAAAGAACTTCATTTATGTGTGACAACCAATCAAGAAAACACCACAAAGCATTTATGCTTCTACGGGAAGTGTTCCAAATCAAAGTACTTCATTTATGGGTGATAACCATTCAAGAAAACACCACAAAGCACTTATACTTCTATGAGAAGTGTTGCTAATCAGAGTACTTCATTTATGTGTGGTAAATAATCAAGAAAATAACACAAAACATTTATGCTTCTGCGAGAAGTGTTTCTAATCAACGTACTTCATTTATGGGTGATAACCATTCAAGAAAACACCACAAAGCACTTATACTTCTATGAGAAATGTTGCTAATCAAAGTACTTCATTTATGGGTAATAACCAATCAAGAAAACACCACAAAGCATTTCTGCTTCTACGAGGAGTGTTTCTGATCAGAGTACTTCATTTACGGATAATAACCATTCAAGAAAACACCGCAAAGCACTCATACTTCAATGAGAAGTCTTGCAAATCAGAGTACTTCATTTATAGGTGATAACAAATCAAGAAAACACGATAAAGCATTGATGCTTCTATAAGAAGTGTTTCTAATCAAAGTACTTCATTTATGAGTGATAACCATTCAAGAAAACACCACAAAGCACTTATACTTCAATGAGAAGTCTTGCTAATCAGAGTACTTCATTTACGGGTAATAACCAATCAAGAAAACACCACAAAGCATTTATGCTTCTACGAGGAGTGTTTCTGATCAAAGTACTTCATTTATGAGTGATAACCAATCAAGAAAAACACCACGAAGTACTTACACTTCTATGAGAAGTGTTTCTAATTAGATTATTTCATTTATGGGTGATAACCATTCAAGAAAACACCACAAAGCACTTATACTTCTATGAGAAGTGTTTCTAATCAACGTACTTCATTTATGGGTGACAACCATTCAAGAAAAAACACCACAAAGCACTTATACTTCTATGAGAAGTGTTTCTAATGAGAGTACTTCATTTATGAGTGGTAACCAATCAAGAAAACACGAAAAGGCATTTATGCTTCTATGAGAAGTGTTTCTAATCAAAGTACTTCATTTATGGGTGATAACCAATCAAGAAAACACCACAAAGCATTTATTCTTCTACGGGAAGTGTTTCAAATCAAAGAACTTCATTTATGTGTGACAACCAATCAAGAAAACACCACAAAGCATTTATGCTTCTGCGAGAAGTATTTCTAATCAACTTACTTCATTTATGGGTGACAACCATTCAAGAAAACACCACAAAGCACTTATACTTCAATGAGAAGTCTTGCTAATCAGAGTACTTCATTTACGGGTAATAACCAATCAAGAAAACACCACAAAGCATTTATGCTTCTACGAGGAGTGTTTCTGATCAAAGTACTTCATTTATGAGTCATAACCATTCAAGAAAACACTACAAAGCACTTACACTTCTATGAGAAGTGTTTCTAATCTGATTATTTCATTTATGGGTGATAACCATTCAAGAAAACACCACAAAGCACTTATACTTCTATGAGAAGTGTTTCTAATCAGATTATTTCATTTATGGGTTGTAAATAATTAAGAAAACACCACAAAACATTTATGCTTCTGCGAGAAGTATTTCTAATCAACTTACTTCATTTATGGGTGACAACCATTCAAGAAAAACACCACAAAGGACATATACTTCTATGAGAAGTGTTTCTAATCTGATTATTTCATTTATGGGTGATAATCATTCAAGAAAACACCACAAAGCACTTATACTTTTATGAGAAATGTTGCTAATCAAAGTACTTCATTTATGGGTAATAACCAATCAAGAAAACACCACATAGCATTTCTGCTTCTACGAGGAGTGTTTCGGATCAGAGTACTTCATTTATGGATAATAACCATTCAAAAAAACACCGCAAAGCACTCATACTTCAATGAGAAGTCTTGCTAATCAGAGTACTTCATTTATGGATGATAACAAATCAAGAAAACACGATAAAGCATTGATGCTTCTATAAGAAGTGTTTCTAATCAATGTACTTCATTTATGAGTGATAACCATTCAAGAAAACACCACAAAGCACTTATACTTCAATGAGAAGTCTTGCTAATCAGAGTACTTCATTTATGGGTAATAACCAATCAAGAAAACACCACAAAGCATTTATTCTTCTACGGGAAGTGTTTCAAATCAAAGAACTTCATTTATGTGTGACAACCAATCAAGAAAACACCACAAAGCATTTATGCTTCTACGAGAAGTGTTCCAAATCAGAGTACTTCATTTATGGGTGATAACCATTCAAGAAAACACCACAAAGCACTTATACTTCTATGAGAAGTGTTGCTAATCAGAGTACTTCATTTATGTGTGGTAAATAATCAAGAAAACAACACAAAACATTTATGCTTCTGCGAGAAGTGTTTCTAATCAACGTACTTCATTTATGGGTGATAACCATTCAAGAAAACACCACAAAGCACTTATACTTCTATGAGAAGTGTTTCTAATCAGATTACTTCATTTATGGGTAGTAACCAATCAAGAAAACACCTCAAAGCATTTATGCTTCTACGAGGAGTGTTTCTGATCAAAGTACTTCATTTATGGGTGATAACCATTCATGAAAACACCAAAAAGCACTTATATTTCTATGAGAAGTGTTTCTAATTAGAGTACTTCATTTATGTGTGACAACCAATCAAGAAAACACAACAAAGCATTTATGCTTCTACGAGTAGTGTTTCTGATCAAAGTACTTCATTTATGAGTAATAGCCTTTCAAGAAAACTCCACAAAGCACTTATACTTCTAAGAGAAGTGTTTCTAATGAGAGTACTTCATTTATGAGTGGTAACCAATCAAGAAAACACCCCAGAGAATTTATGCTTCTATGAGAAGTGTTTCTAATCAAAGTACTTCATTTATGTAAACCATTCATGAAAACACCACAAAGCACTTATACTTCTATGAGAAGTGTTTCTAATCAGAGTACTTCATTTATGAATGGTAACCAATCAAGAAAACACGAAAAGGCATTTATGCTTCTACAGGAAGTGTTCCAAATCAAAGTACTTCATTTATGGGTGATAACCATTCAAGAAAACACCACAAATCATTTATGCTTCTACAGGAAGTGTTCCAAATCAAAGTACTTCATTTATGTGTGACAACCAATCAAGAAAACACCACAAATCATTTATGCTTCTACAGGAAGTGTTCCAAATCAAAGTACTTCATTTATGGGTGATAACCATTCAAGAAAACACCACAAAGCACTTATACTTCTATGAGAAGTGTTGCTAATCAGAGTACTTCATTTATGGGTAATAACCAATCAAGAAAACACCACAATGCATTTTTTCTTCTACAGGAAGTGTTCCAAATCAAAGTACTTCATTTATGGGTGATAACCATTCAAGAAAACACCACAAAGCACATATACTTCTATGAGAAGTGTTGCTAATCAAAGTACTTCATTTATGGGTAATAACCATTCAAAAAAACACGATAAAGCATTGTTGCTTCCATAAGAAGTGTTTCTAATCAAAGTACTTCATTTATGAGTGATAACCAATCAAGAAAACACCACAAAGCACTTAGACTTCTATGAGAAGTGTTTCTAATTAGATTATTTCATTTTTGGGTGATAACCATTCAAGAAAACACCACAAAGCACTTATACTTCTATGAGAAGAGTTTCTAATCAGATTATTTCATTTATGGGTGGTAAATAATTAAGAAAACACAACAAAACATTTATGCTTCTGCGAGAAGTATTTCTAATCAACTTACTTCATTTATGGGTGACAACCATTCAAGAAAAAACACCACAAAGCACTTATACTTCTATGAGAAGTGTTTCTAATGAGAGTACTTCATTTATGAGTGGTAACCAATCAAGAAAACACCAAAAGGCATTTATGCTTCTATGAGAAGTGTTTCTAATCAAAGTACTTCATTTATGGGTGATAACCATTCAAGAAAACACCACAAAGCACTTATACTTCTATGAGAAGTGTTTCTAATCAGATTACTTCATTTATGGGTGGTAAATAATCAAGAAAACACCACAAAACATTTATGCTTCTGCGAGAAGTGTTTCTAATCAACGTACTTCATTTATGGGTGATAACCATTCAAGAAAACACCACAAAGCACTTATTCTTCTATGAGAAGTGTTTCTAACCAGAGTACTTCATTTATGTGTGACAACCAATCTAGAAAACACCACAAAGCATTTATGCTTCTACGGGAAGTGTTTCAAATCAAAGTACTTCATTTATGGGTGATAACCATTCAAGAAAACACCACAAAGCACTTATACTTCTATGAGAAATGTTGCTAATCAAAGTACTTCATTTATGGGTAATAACCAATCAAGAAAACACCACAAAGCATTTCTGCTTCTACGAGGAGTGTTTCTGATCAGAGTACTTCATTTATGGATAATAACCATTCAAGAAAACACCGCAAAGCACTCATACTTCAATGAGAAGTCTTGCTAATCAGAGTACTTCATTTATGGTGATAACCAATCAAGAAAACACGATAAAGAAATGATGCTTCTATAAGAAGTGTTTCTAATCAAAGTATTTCATTTATGAGTGATAACCATTCAAGAAAACACCACAAATCACTTACACTTATATGAGAAATGTTTCTAATGAGATTACTTCATTTATGGGTGATAACCATTCAAAAAAACACCACAAAGCACTTATACTTCTATGAGAAGTGTTTCTAATCAGATTACTTCATTTATGGGTGGTAAATAATCAAGAAAAGTCCACAAAACATTTATGCTGCTTCGAGAAGTGTTTCTAATCAACGTACTTCATTTATGGGTGATAACCATTCAAGGAAAAACACCACAAATCACTTATACTTCTATGAGAAGTGTTTCTAATGAAAATACTTCATTTATGGTGATAACCAATCAGGAAAACACGATAAAGCAATGATGCTTCTATAAGAACTGTTTCTAATCAAAGTATTTCATTTATGAGTGATAACCATTCAAGAAAACACCACAAATCACTTACACTTATATGAGAAGTGTTTCTAATCAAAGTACTTCATTTATGAGTGATAACCATTCAAGAAAACACCACAAAGCACTTATACTTCAATGAGAAGTCCAGCTAACCAGAGTACTTCATTTATGGGTAATAAACAATCAAGAAAACACCACAAAGCATTTATGCTTCTACGAGGAGTGTTTCTGATTAAAGTACTTCATTTATGGGTAATAACCATTCAAGAAAACACGATAAAGCATTGTTGCTTCTATAAGAAGTGTTTCTACTCAAAGTACTTCATTTATGAGTGATAACCAATCAAGAAAACACCACAAAGCACTTACACTTCTATGAGAAGTGTTTCTAATTAGATTATTTCATTTTTGGGTGAAAACCATTGAAGAAACACCACAAAGCACTTATACTTCTATGAGAAGTGTTTCTAATCAGATTATTTCATTTATGGATGGTAAATAATTAAGAAAACACCACAAAACATTTATGCTTCTGCGAGATGTGTTTCTAATCAACGTACTTCATTTATGGGTGACAACCATTCAAGAAAAAACACCACAAAGCACTTATACTTCTATGAGAAGTGTTTCTAATGAGAGTACTTCATTTATGAGTGGTAACCAATCAAGAAAACACGAAAAGGCATTTATGCTTCTATGAGAAGTGTTTATAATCAAAGTACTTCATTTATGGGTGATAACCAATCAAGAAAACACCACAAAGCATTTATTCTTCTACGGGAAGTGTTTCAAATCAAAGAACTTCATTTATGTGTGACAACCAATCAAGAAAACACCACAAAGCATTTATGCTTCTGCGAGAAGTATTTCTAATCAACTTACTTCATTTATGGGTGACAACCATTCAAGAAAAAACACCACAAAGCACTTATACTTCTATGAGAAGTGTTTCTAATGAGAGTACTTCATTTATGAGTGGTAACCATTCAAGAAAACACCACAAAGCACTTACACTTCTATGAGAAGTGTTTCTAATCTGATTATTTCATTTATGGGTGATAACCATTCAAGAAAACACCACAAAGCACTTATACTTTTATGAGAAATGTTGCTAATCAAAGTACTTCATTTATGGGTAATAACCAATCAAGAAAACACCACAAAGCATTTCTGCTTCTACGAGGAGTGTTTCTGATCAGAGTACTTCATTTATGGATAATAACCATTCAAAAAAACACCGCAAAGCACTCATACTTCAATGAGAAGTCTTGCTAATCAGAGTACTTCATTTATGGATTATAACAAATCAAGAAAACACGATAAAGCATTGATGCTTCTATAAGAAGTGTTTCTAATCAAAGTACTTCAATTATGTGTGATAACCATTCAAGAAAACACCACAAAGCACTTATTCTTCAATGAGAAGTCTTGCTAATCAGAGTACTTCATTTATGGGTAATAACCAATCAAGAAAACACCACAAAGCATTTATTCTTCTACGGGAAGTGTTTCAAATCAAAGAACTTCATTTATGTGTGACAACCAATCAAGAAAACACCACAAAGCATTTATGCTTCTACGGGAAGTGTTCCAAATCAAAGTACTTCATTTATGGGTGATAACCATTCAAGAAAACACCACAAAGCACTTATACTTCTATGAGAAGTGTTGCTAATCAGAGTACTTCATTTATGTGTGGTAAATAATCAAGAAAATAACACAAAACATTTATGCTTCTGCGAGAAGTGTTTCTAATCAACGTACTTCATTTATGGGTGATAACCATTCAAGAAAACACCACAAAGCACTTATACTTCTATGAGAAATGTTGCTAATCAAAGTACTTCATTTATGGGTAATAACCAATCAAGAAAACACCACAAAGCATTTCTGCTTCTACGAGGAGTGTTTCTGATCAGAGTACTTCATTTATGGATAATAACCATTCAAGAAAACACCGCAAAGCACTCATACTTCAATGAGAAGTCTTGCAAATCAGAGTACTTCATTTATAGGTGATAACAAATCAAGAAAACACGATAAAGCATTGATGCTTCTATAAGAAGTGTTTCTAATCAAAGTACTTCATTTATGAGTGATAACCATTCAAGAAAACACCACAAAGCACTTATACTTCAATGAGAAGTCTTGCTAATCAGAGTACTTCATTTACGGGTAATAACCAATCAAGAAAACACCACAAAGCATTTATGCTTCTACGAGGAGTGTTTCTGATCAAAGTACTTCATTTATGAGTGATAACCAATCAAGAAAAACACCACGAAGTACTTACACTTCTATGAGAAGTGTTTCTAATTAGATTATTTCATTTATGGGTGATAACCATTCAAGAAAACACCACAAAGCACTTATACTTCGATGAGAAGTGTTTCTAATCAACGTACTTCATTTATGGGTGACAACCATTCAAGAAAAAACACCACAAAGCACTTATACTTCTATGAGAAGTGTTTCTAATGAGAGTACTTCATTTATGAGTGGTAACCATTCAAGAAAACACCACAAAGCACTTACACTTCTATGAGAAGTGTTTCTAATCTGATTATTTCATTTATGGGTGATAACCATTCAAGAAAACACCACAAAGCACTTATACTTTTATGAGAAATGTTGCTAATCAAAGTACTTCATTTATGGGTAATAACCAATCAAGAAAACACCACAAAGCATTTCTGCTTCTACGAGGAGTGTTTCTGATCAGAGTACTTCATTTATGGATAATAACCATTCAAAAAAACACCGCAAAGCACTCATACTTCAATGAGAAGTCTTGCTAATCAGAGTACTTCATTTATGGATTATAACAAATCAAGAAAACACGATAAAGCATTGATGCTTCTATAAGAAGTGTTTCTAATCAAAGTACTTCATTTATGAGTGATAACCATTCAAGAAAACACCACAAAGCACTTATACTTCAATGAGAAGTCTTGCTAATCAGAGTACTTCATTTATGGGTAATAACCAATCAAGAAAACACCACAAAGCATTTATTCTTCTACGGGAAGTGTTTCAAATCAAAGAACTTCATTTATGTGTGACAACCAATCAAGAAAACACCACAAAGCATTTATGCTTCTACGGGAAGTGTTCCAAATCAAAGTACTTCATTTATGGGTGATAACCATTCAAGAAAACACCACAAAGCACTTATACTTCTATGAGAAGTGTTGCTAATCAGAGTACTTCATTTATGTGTGGTAAATAATCAAGAAAATAACACAAAACATTTATGCTTCTGCGAGAAGTGTTTCTAATCAACGTACTTCATTTATGGGTGATAACCATTCAAGAAAACACCACAAAGCACTTATACTTCTATGAGAAATGTTGCTAATCAAAGTACTTCATTTATGGGTAATAACCAATCAAGAAAACACCACAAAGCATTTCTGCTTCTACGAGGAGTGTTTCTGATCAGAGTACTTCATTTATGGATAATAACCATTCAAGAAAACACCGCAAAGCACTCATACTTCAATGAGAAGTCTTGCAAATCAGAGTACTTCATTTATAGGTGATAACAAATCAAGAAAACACGATAAAGCATTGATGCTTCTATAAGAAGTGTTTCTAATCAAAGTACTTCATTTATGAGTGATAACCATTCAAGAAAACACCACAAAGCACTTATACTTCAATGAGAAGTCTTGCTAATCAGAGTACTTCATTTACGGGTAATAACCAATCAAGAAAACACCACAAAGCATTTATGCTTCTACGAGGAGTGTTTCTGATCAAAGAACTTCATTTATGAGTGATAACCAATCAAGAAAAACACCACGAAGTACTTACACTTCTATGAGAAGTGTTTCTAATTAGATTATTTCATTTATGGGTGATAACCATTCAAGAAAACACCACAAAGCACTTATACTTCTATGAGAAGTGTTTCTAATCAACGTACTTCATTTATGGGTGACAACCATTCAAGAAAAAACACCACAAAGCACTTATACTTCTATGAGAAGTGTTTCTAATGAGAGTACTTCATTTATGAGTGGTAACCAATCAAGAAAACACGAAAAGGCATTTATGCTTCTATGAGAAGTGTTTCTAATCAAAGTACTTCATTTATGGGTGATAACCAATCAAGAAAACACCACAAAGCATTTATTCTTCTACGAGAAGTGTTTCAAATCAAAGAACTTCATTTATGTGTGACAACCAATCAAGAAAACACCACAAAGCATTTATGCTTCTGCGAGAAGTATTTCTAATCAACTTACTTCATTTATGGGTGACAACCATTCAAGAAAACACCACAAAGCACTTATACTTCAATGAGAAGTCTTGCTAATCAGAGTACTTCATTTACGGGTAATAACCAATCAAGAAAACACCACAAAGCATTTATGCTTCTACGAGGAGTGTTTCTGATCAAAGTACTTCATTTATGAGTCATAACCATTCAAGAAAACACTACAAAGCACTTACACTTCTATGAGAAGTGTTTCTAATCTGATTATTTCATTTATGGGTGATAACGAATCAAGAAAACACGATAAAGCATTGATGCTTCTATAAGAAGTGTTTCTAATCAAAGTACTTCATTTATGAGTGAGAACCATTCAAGAAAACACCACAAAGCACTTACACTTCTATGAGAAGTGTTTCTAATCTGATTGTTTAATTTATGGGTGATAACCATTCAAGAAAACACCACAAAGCACTTATACTTCTATGAGAAGTGTTTCTAATCAGATTACTTCATTTATGGGTGGTAAATAATTAAGAAAACACCACAAAACATTTATGCTTCTGCGAGAAGTGTTTCTAATCAACGTACTTAATTTACGGGTGATAACCATTCAAGAAAAAACCACAAAGCACTTACATTTATATGAGAAGGGTTTCTAATCAGATTACTTATTTTATGGGTGATAACCATTCAAGAAAACACCACAAAGCACTTATAATTCTATGAGAAGTGTTGCTAATCAGAGTACTTTATTTATGGGTAATAACCAATCAAGAAAACACCACAAAGCATTTATGCTTCTACGAGGAGTGTTTCTGATCAAAGTACTTCATTTATGGATAATAACCATTCAAGAAAACACCGCAAAGCACTTATACTTCAATGAGAAGTCTTGCTAATCAGAATACTTCATTTATGGGTGATAACGAATCAAGAAAACACGATAAAGCATTGATTCTTCTATAAGAAGTGTTTCTAATCAAAGTACTTCATTTATGAGTGAGAACCATTCAAGAAAACACCACAAAGCACTTACACTTCTATGAGAAGTGTTTCTAATCTGATTGTTTAATTTATGGGTGATAACCATTCAAGAAAACACCACAAAGCACTTATACTTCTATGAGAAGTGTTTCTAATCAGATTACTTCATTTATGGGTGGTAAATAATTAAGAAAACGCCACAAAACATTTATGCTTCTGCGAGAAGTGTTTCTAATCAACGTACTTAATTTACGGGTGATAACCATTCAAGAAAAAACCACAAAGCACTTACATTTATATGAGAAGGGTTTCTAATCAGATTACTTATTTTATGGGTGATAACCATTCAAGAAAACACCACAAAGCACTTATACTTCTGTGAGAAGTGTTTCTAATCAGATTACTTCATTTATGGGTGATAATCATTCATGAAAACACCACAAAGCACTTATTCTTCTATGAGAAGTGTTTCTAACCAGAGTACTTCATTAATGTGTGACAACCAATCCAGAAAACACCACAAAGCATTTATGCTTCTACGGGAAGTGTTTCAAAACAAAGTACTTCATTTATGGGTGATAACCATCCAAAAAAACACCACAAAGCAATTATACTTCTATGAGAAATGTTGCTAATCAAAGTACTTCATTTATGGGTAATAACCAATCAAGAAAACACCACAAAGCATTTATGCTTCTACGAGGAGTGTTTCTGATCAGAGTACTTCATTTATGGGTAATAACAATTCAAGAAAACACCGCAAAGCACTCATACTTCAATGAGAAGTCTTGCTAATCAGAGTACTTCATTTATGGTGATAACCAATCAAGAAAACACGATAAAGAAATGATGCTTCTATAAGAAGTGTTTCTAATCAAAGTATTTCATTTATGAGTGATAACCATTCAAGAAAACACCACAAATCACTTACACTTATATGAGAAGTGTTTCTAATGAGATTACTTCATTTATGGGTGATAACCATTCAAAAAAACACCACAAAGCACTTATACTTCTATGAGAAGTGTTTCTAATCAGATTACTTCATTTATGGGTGGTAAATAATCAAGAAAAGTCCACAAAACATTTATGCTTCTTCGAGAAGTGTTTCTAATCAACGTACTTCATTTATGGGTGATAACCATTCAAGGAAAAACACCACAAATCACTTATACTTCTATGAGAAGTGTTTCTAATGAAAATACTTCATTTATGGTGATAACCAATCAGGAAAACACGATAAAGCAATGATGCTTCTATAAGAACTGTTTCTAATCAAAGTATTTCATTTATGAGTGATAACCATTCAAGAAAACACCACAAATCACTTACACTTATATGAGAAGTGTTTCTAATCAAAGTACTTCATTTATGAGTGATAACCATTCAAGAAAACACCACAAAGCACTTATACTTCAATGAGAAGTCTAGCTAACCAGAGTACTTCATTTATGGGTAATAAACAATCAAGAAAACACCACAAAGCATTTATGCTTCTACGAGGAGTGTTTCTGATCAAAGTACTTCATTTATGGGTAATAACCATTCAAGAAAACACGATAAAGCATTGTTGCTTCTATAAGAAGTGTTTCTACTCAAAGTACTTCATTTATGAGTGATAACCAATCAAGAAAACACCACAAAGCACTTACACTTCTATGAGAAGTGTTTCTAATTAGATTATTTCATTTTTGGGTGAAAACCATTGAAGAAACACCACAAAGCACTTATACTTCTATGAGAAGTGTTTCTAATCAGATTATTTCATTTATGGGTGGTAAATAATTAAGAAAACACAACAAAACATTTATGCTTCTGCGAGAAGTATTTCTAATCAACTTACTTCATTTATGGGTGACAACCATTCAAGAAAAAACACCACAAAACACTTATACTTCTATGAGAAGTGTTTCTAATGAGAGTACTTCATTTATGAGTGGTAACCAATCAAGAAAACACCAAAAGGCATTTATGCTTCTATGAGAAGTGTTTCTAATCAAAGTACTTCATTTATGGGTGATAACCATTCAAGAAAACACCACAAAGCACTTATACTTCTATGAGAAGTGTTTCTAATCAGATTACTTCATTTATGGGTGGTAAATAATCAAGAAAACACCACAAAACATTTATGCTTCTGCGAGAAGTGTTTCTAATCAACGTACTTCATTTATGGGTGATAACCATTAAAGAAAAAACACCACAAATCACTTATACTTCTATGAGAAGTGTTTCTAATGAAAATACTTCATTTATGGTGATAACCAATCAGGAAAACACGATAAACCAATGATGCTTCTATAAGAAGTGTTTCTAATCAAAGTATTTCATTTATGAGTGATAACCATTCAAGAAAACACCACAAATCACTTACACTTATATGAGAAGTGTTTCTAATGAGATTACTTCATTTATGGTTATAACCATTCAAGAAAACACCACAAAGCACTTATACTTCAATGAGAAGTCTAGCTAATCAGAGTACTTCATTTATGGGTAATAACCAATCAAGAAAACACCACAAAGCATTTATGCTTCTACGAGGAGTGTTTCTGATCAAAGTACTTCATTTATGGGTAATAACCATTCAAGAAAACACGATAAAGCATTTTTGCTTCTATAAGAAGTGTTTCTAATCAAAGTACTTCATTTATGAGTGATAACCAATCAAGAAAACACCACAAAGCACTTACACTTCTATGAGAAGTGTTTCTAATTAGATTATTTCATTTTTGGGTGAAAACCATTGAAGAAACACCACAAAGCACTTATACTTCTATGAGAAGTGTTTCTAATCAGATTATTTCATTTATGGGTGGTAAATAATTAAGAAAACACAACAAAATATTTATGCTTCTGCGAGAAGTATTTCTAATCAACTTACTTCATTTATGGGTGACAACCATTCAAGAAAAAACACCACAAAACACTTATACTTCTATGAGAAGTGTTTCTAATGAGAGTACTTCATTTATGAGTGGTAACCAATCAAGAAAACACCAAAAGGCATTTATGCTTCTATGAGAAGTGTTTCTAATCAAAGTACTTCATTTATGGGTGATAACCATTCAAGAAAACACCACAAAGCACTTATACTTCTATGAGAAGTGTTTCTAATCAGATTACTACATTTATGGGTGGTAAATAATCAAGAAAACACCACAAAACATTTATGCTTCTGCGAGAAGTGTTTCTAATCAACGTACTTCATTTATGGGTGACAACCATTCAAGAAAAAACACCACAAAGCATTTATACTTCTATGAGAAGTGTTTCTAATGAGAGTACTTCATTTATGGGTGGTAACCAATCAAGAAAACACCAAAAGGCATTTATGCTTCTATGAGAATTGTTTCTAATCAAAGTACTTCATTTATGGGTGATAACCATTCATGAAAACACCACAAAGCACTTATTCTTTTATGAGAAGTGTTTCTAATCAGAGTACTTCATTTATGTGTGATAACCAATCAAGAAAACACCACAAAGCATTTATGCTTCTACGGGAAGTGTTCCAAATCAAAGTACTTCATTTATGGGTGATAACCATTCAAGAAAACACCACAAAGCACTTATACTTCTATGAGAAGTGTTGCTAATCAGAGTACTTCATTTATGGGTAATAACCAATCAAGAAAACACCACAATGCATTTATTCTTCTACGAGGAGTGTTTCTGATCAGAGTACTTCATTTATGGGTAATAACCATTCAAGAAAACACCACAAGGAATTTATGCTTCTACGGGAAGTGTTTCAAATCAAAGTACTTCATTTATGGGTGATAACCATTCAAGAAAAAACACCACAAAGCACTTATACTTCTATGAGAAGTGTTGCTAATCAGAGTACTTTATTTATGGGTAATAACCAATCAAGAAAACACCACAAAACATTTATGCTTCTACGAGAAGTGTTTCTAATCAACGTACTTCATTTATGGGTGATAACCATTCAGGAAAACACCACAAAGCACTTATTCTTCTATGAGAAGTGTTTCTAACCAGAGTACTTCATTTATGTGTGACAACCAATGTAGAAAACACCACAAAGCATTTATGCTTCTACGGGAAGTGTTTTAAATCAAAGTACTTCATTTATGGGTGATAACCATTCAAGAAAACACCACAAAGCACTTATACTTCTATGAGAAGTCTTGCTAATCAGAGTACTTCATTTATGGGTGATAACAAATCAAGAAAACACGATAAAGCATTAATGCTTCTATAAGAAGTGTTTCTAATCAAAGTACTTCATTTATGAGTGATAACCATTCAAGAAAACACCACAAAGCAGTTATACTTCAATGAGAAGTCTAGCTAACCAGAGTACTTCATTTATGGGTAATAAACAATCAAGAAAACACCACAAAGCATTTATGCTTCTACGAGGAGTGTTTCTGATCAAAGTACTTCATTTATGGGTAATAACCATTCAAGAAAACACGATAAAGCATTGTTGCTTCTATAAGAAGTGTTTCTACTCAAAGTACTTCATTTATGAGTGATAACCAATCAAGAAAACACCACAAAGCACTTACACTTCTATGACAAGTGTTTCTAATTAGATTATTTCATTTTTGGGTGATAACCATTCAAGAAAACACCACAAAGCACTTATACTTCTATGAGAAGTGTTTCTAATCAGTTTATTTCATTTATGGGTGGTAAATAATTAAGAAAACACAACAAAACATTTATGCTTCTGCGAGAAGTATTTCTAATCAACTTACTTCATTTATGGGTGACAACCATTCAAGAAAAAACACCACAAAGCACTTATACTTCTATGAGAAGTGTTTCTAATGAGAGTACTTCATTTATGAGTGGTAACCAATCAAGAAAACACCAAAAGGCATTTATGCTTCTATGAGAAGTGTTTCAAATCAAAGTACTTCATTTATGGGTGATAACCATTCATGAAAACACCACAAAGCACTTATTCTTCTTTGAGAAGTGTTTCTAATCAGAGTATTTCATTTATGTGTGACAACCAATCAAGAAAACACCACAAGGAATTTATGCTTCTACGGAAAGTGTTTCAAATCAATGTACTTCATTTATGTGTGACAACCAATCGAGAAAACACCACAAAGCATTTATGCTTCTACGGGAAGTGTTCCAAATCAAAGTACTTCATATATGGGTGAGAACCATTCAAGAAAACACCACAAAGCACTTATACTTCTATGAGAAGTGTTGCTAATCAGAGTACTTTATTTATGGGTAATAACCAATCAAGAAAACACCACAAAGCATTTATGCTTCTACGAGGAGTGTTTCTGATCAAAGTACTTCATTTATGGGTAATAACCATTCAAGAAAACACGATAAAGCATTGATGCTTCTATAAGAAGTGTTTCTAATCAAAGTATTTCATTTATGGGTGGTAAATAATCAAGAAAACACCACAAAACATTTATGCTTCTGCGAGAAGTGTTTCTAATCAACGTACTTCATTTATGGGTGACAACCATTCAAGAAAAAACACCACAAAGCACTTATACTTTAAGGTGAACACTTTAATTCCTATTTTATAACTTAAACTCAGATTCGGAAGAAACAACTACTTTAAAATTAATATCATAATTACCCTTTGGGGCTTATTACCATATTAAAAACTTTAATGAATAAATAATATAACTATAATATATCTATTCTAATTCTATTCTTTAATTGGTATTCAATTGTCGTTAGTTCAAATTGTCATCTTTGGATGATCAACTACTAACTTAATAATTAAAACACCACTTAATTTTGAATAAACACAATTTGTGATAATCTTTGGACTATCCAATAAAAATTATGTAAATTCATAATAAACTAGTTATATTTGCGTTAATATAGGGTACCATTATCATTAATATATAACTAGATATTAACCATAATTATTCGGCTCAAAATCAAAATATTTCAATAAATTTGGGTAGAATCAACAGTGGAGATCGTTACCTAACGAACTCTGATCGTTAATAACGAACTATACAACCCAAATAAAAAAAAAATCAAAAACTCCAGTGGAGATCGTTATTTAACGTTCATGATCGTTATTAACGATCTCAATTCAGTTCAAAATTTTGAAAATTAACACTGATCGTTATTAACGATATATGATCGTTAATAACGTTCTAGATCGTTATTAACGATCTTGACATCTTTTCAAAGAATTTCTCGTTTTCTACTGTTCTGATCAATTCTTTCAACCATGAAACTGGAATTTGGCCTAAATATTTTGATTATCCATAATTCAAACTATTTCTCATAATCCAATCACTTTGGCAATCAAAATTATGAAGAAAAAGTTCAATTGAACCGAAAACCGTTATTGGCCCCTAAATTAAGCAATTCATCAAACTTTCATGGAATTTTATGGAATTCTTCAACCATGCTCTGATACCACATGTAATATGATATTTGCAATAATTCATATCACATAACAATTCAACTTTAATAAACAATTATCATCTTTAATCATCTATAATGCGGAAAGGTCAATCAATTAGTGAGCAGCCTTTAGGACCTTTAGAATTCCATAAAATCACCAAAAACCTCTATAAAATTAACACTAATATAGGGGTTTACCTTTGTCCATGATTGCTATAATTTCTCCTTGCGAGAAGTGCTTTTCCGGATGAGAAACTTCAAGAAAACTGCACCAACGTCTTGCTGGAATTTTCTGCACCTTGCGTGTTTTCCTTGTTGTGCAGCCCTCCTTACAACCTTCCTTGAAGAGAGTTGATTTCCTGCACAAGGAGATGTTTCTCTCTCTTTCTATTGTGCTCTAGGATGGTGGTCTCCTTTCAGTCAAGAGAAAAAAACGTTTTTACAATTATGTTTTCTGTTATGGCATAGGAGAGAGAGGACATTCCTTATTAGAGAGTTCTATTTAATCTCAGCCACCAAAGATTAATAGATGCAATGAGGAGGCTCCATCCAATGGCTATAATTAATCAAGAGATTACTCTAATTGGACTGGGCCATCAATCTTTAATTAATTATGGGCTAGACTTTAATCCATAATTAATAATTCTTACAATTTATGCTTCTATGAGAAGTGTTTCTAATCAAAGTACTTCATTTATGGGTGATAACCATTCAAGAAAACACCACAAAGCACTTATACTTCTATGAGAAGTGTTTCTAATCAGATTACTTCATTTATGGGTGGTAAATAATCAAGAAAACACCACAAAACATTTATGCTTCTGCGAGAAGTGTTTCTAATCAACGTACTTCATTTATGGGTGACAACCATTCAAGAAAAAACACCACAAAGCACTTATACTTCTATGAGAAGTGTTTCTAATGAGAGTACTTCATTTATGGGTGGTAACCAATCAAGAAAACACCAAAAGGCATTTATGCTTCTATGAGAATTGTTTCTAATCAAAGTACTTCATTTATGGGTGATAACCATTCATGAAAACACCACAAAGCACTTATTCTTTTATGAGAAGTATTTCTATTCAGAGTACTTCATTTATGTGTGACAACCAATCAAGAAAACACCACAAAGAATTTATGCTTCTACGGAAAGTGTTTCAAATCAAAGAACTTCATTTATGTGTGACAACCAATCAAGAAAACACCACAAAGCATTTATGCTTCTACGGGAAGTGTTCCAAATCAAAGTACTTCATTTATGGGTGAAAACCATTCAAGAAAACACCACAAAGCACTTATACTTCTATGAGAAGTGTTGCTAATCAGAGTACTTCATTTATGGGTAATAACCAATCAAGAAAACACCACAATGCATTTATGCTTCTACGAGGAGTGTTTCTGATCAGAGTACTTCATTTATGGGTAATAACCATTCAAGAAAACACCACAAGGAATTTATGCTTCTACGAGAAGTGTTTCTAATCAACGTACTTCATTTATGGGTGATAACCATTCAGGAAAACACCACAAAGCACTTATTCTTCTATGAGAAGTGTTTCTAACCAGAGTACTTCATTTATGTGTGACAACCAATGTAGAAAACACCACAAAGCATTTATGCTTCTACGAGAAGTGTTTCAAATCAAAGTACTTCATTTATGGGTGATAACCATTCAAGAAAACACCACAAAGCACTTATACTTCTATGAGAAGTGTTGCTAATCAGAGTACTTTATTTATGGGTAATAACCAATCAAGAAAACGCCACAAAGCATTTATGCTTCTACGAGGAGTGTTTCTGATCAAAGTACTTCATTTATGGGTAATAACCATTCAAGAAAACACGATAAAGCATTGATGCTTCTATAAGAAGTGTTTCTAATCAAAGTACTTCATTTATGAGTGATAACCAATCAAGAAAACAGCACAAAGCACTTACACTTGTATGAGAAGTGTTTCTAATTAGATTATTTCATTTATGGGTGATAACCATTCAAGAAAACACCACAAAGCACTTATACTTTTATTAGAAGTGTTTCTAATCAGATTATTTCGTTTATGGGTGGTAAATAATTAACAAAACACCACAAAACATTTATGCTTCTGCGAGAAGTATTTCTAATCAACTTAATTCATTTATGGGTGACAACCATTCAAGAAAAAACACCACAAAGCACTTATACTTCTATGAGAAGTGTTTCTAATGAGAGTACTTCATTTATGAGTGGTAACCAATCAAGAAAACACCAAAAGGCATTTATGCTTCTATGAGAAGTGTTTCTAATCAAAGTACTTCATTTATGGGTGATAACCATTCATGAAAACACCACAAAGCACTTATTCTTCTATGAGAATTGTTTCTAATCAGAGTACTTCATTTATGTGTGACAACCAATCAAGAAAACACCACAAGGAATTTATGCTTCTACGGGAAGTGTTCCAAATCAAAGTACTTCATTTATGGGTGAAAACCATTCAAGAAAACACCACAAAGCACTTATACTTCTATGAGAAGTGTTGCTAATCAGAGTACTTTATTTATGGGTGATAACCATTCATGAAAACACCACAAAGCACTTATTCTTCTATGAGAAGTGTTTCTAATCAGAGTAGTTCATTTATGGGTAATAACCAATCAAGAAAACACCACAAAGCATTTATGCTTCTACGAGTAGTGTTTCTGATCAAAGTACTTCATTTATGGGTAATAACCATTCAAGTAAAAACCGCAAAGCACTTATACTTCAATGAGAAGTCTTGCTAATCAGAATACTTCATTTATGGATGATAATCAATCAAGAAAACACGATAAAGCATTGATGCTTCTATAAGAAGTGTTTCTAATCAAAGTACTTCATTTATGAGTGATAACCATTCAAGAAAACACCACAAAGCACTTACACTACTATGAGATGTGTTTCTAATTAGATTATTTCATTTATGGGTGATAATCATTCAAGAAAATACCACAAAACACTTATACTTTTATGAGAAGTGTTTCTAATCAGATTATTTCGTTTATGGGTGGTAAATAATCAAGAATACACCACAAAACATTTCTGCTTCTGCGAGAAGTGTTTCTAATCAACGTACTTCATTTATGGGTGATAACCATTCATGAAAACACCACAAAGCACTTATACTTCAATGAGAAGTCTAGCTAATCAGAGTACTTCATTTATGGGTAATAACCAATCAAGAAAACACCACAAAGCTTTATGCTTCTACGAGGAGTGTTTCTGATCAAAGTACTTCATTTATGGGTAATAACCATTCAAGAAAACACGATAAAGCATTTTTGCTTCTATAAGAAGTGTTTCTAATCAAAGTACTTCATTTATGAGTGATAACCAATCAAGAAAACACCACAAAGCACTTACACTTCTATGAGAAGTGTTTCTAATTAGATTATTTCATTTTTGGGTGAAAACCATTGAAGAAACACCACAAAGCACTTATACTTCTATGAGAAATGTTTCTAATCAGATTATTTCATTTATGGGTGGTAAATAATTAAGAAAACACAACAAAACATTTATGCTTCTGCGAGAAGTATTTCTAATCAACTTACTTCATTTATGGGTGACAACCATTCAAGAAAAAACACCACAAAACACTTATACTTCTATGAGAAGTGTTTCTAATGAGAGTACTTCATTTATGAGTGGTAACCAATCAAGAAAACACCAAAAGGCATTTATGCTTCTATGAGAAGTGTTTCTAATCAAAGTACTTCATTTATGGGTGATAACCATTCAAGAAAACACCACAAAGCACTTATACTTCTATGAGAAGTGTTTCTAATCAGATTACTTCATTTATGGGTGGTAAATAATCAAGAAAACACCACAAAACATTTATGCTTCTGCGAGAAGTGTTTCTAATCAACGTACTTCATTTATGGGTGACAACCATTCAAGAAAAAACACCACAAAGCACTTATACTTCTATGAGAAGTGTTTCTAATGAGAGTACTTCATTTATGGGTGGTAACCAATCAAGAAAACACCAAAAGGCATTTATGCTTCTATGAGAATTGTTTCTAATCAAAGTACTTCATTTATGGGTGATAACCATTCATGAAAACACCACAAAGCACTTATTCTTTTATGAGAAGTGTTTCTATTCAGAGTACTTCATTTATGTGTGACAACCAATCAAGAAAACACCACAAAGAATTTATGCTTCTACGGGAAGTGTTTCAAATCAAAGAACTTCATTTATGTGTGACAACCAATCAAGAAAACACCACAAAGCATTTATGCTTCTACGGGAAGTGTTCCAAATCAAAGTACTTCATTTATGGGTGATAACCATTCAAGAAAACACCACAAAGCACTTATACTTCTATGAGAAGTGTTGCTAATCAGAGTACTTCATTTATGGGTAATAACCAATCAAGAAAACACCACAATGCATTTATGCTTCTACGAGGAGTGTTTCTGATCAGAGTACTTCATTTATGGGTAATAACCATTCAAGAAAACACCACAAGGAATTTATGCTTCTACGGGAAGTGTTTCAAATCAAAGTACTTCATTTATGGGTGATAACCATTCAAGAAAACACCACAAAGCACTTATACTTCTATGAGAAGTGTTGCTAATCAGAGTACTTTATTTATGGGTAATAACCAATCAAGAAAACACCACAAAACATTTATGCTTCTACGAGAAGTGTTTCTAATCAACGTACTTCATTTATGGGTGATAACCATTCAGGAAAACACCACAAAGCACTTATTCTTCTATGAGAAGTGTTTCTAACCAGAGTACTTCATTTATGTGTGACAACCAATGTAGAAAACACCACAAAGCATTTATGCTTCTACGAGAAGTGTTTCAAATCAAAGTACTTCATTTATGGGTGATAACCATTCAAGAAAACACCACAAAGCACTTATACTTCTATGAGAAGTCTTGCTAATCAAAGTACTTCATTTATGGGTGATAACAAATCAAGAAAACACGATAAAGCATTGATGCTTCTATAAGAAGTGTTTCTACTCAAAGTACTTCATTTATGAGTGATAACCATTCAAGAAAACACCACAAAGCACTTATACTTCAATGAGAAGTCTAGCTAATCAGAGTACTTCATTTATGGGTAATAACCAATCAAGAAAACACCACAAAGCTTTATGCTTCTACGAGGAGTGTTTCTGATCAAAGTACTTCATTTATGGGTAATAACCATTCAAGAAAACACGATAAAGCATTTTTGCTTCTATAAGAAGTGTTTCTAATCAAAGTACTTCATTTATGAGTGATAACCAATCAAGAAAACACCACAAAGCACTTACACTTCTATGAGAAGTGTTTCTAATTAGATTATTTCATTTTTGGGTGAAAACCATTGAAGAAACACCACAAAGCACTTATACTTCTATGAGAAATGTTTCTAATCAGATTATTTCATTTATGGGTGGTAAATAATTAAGAAAACACAACAAAACATTTATGCTTCTGCGAGAAGTATTTCTAATCAACTTACTTCATTTATGGGTGACAACCATTCAAGAAAAAACACCACAAAACACTTATACTTCTATGAGAAGTGTTTCTAATGAGAGTACTTCATTTATGAGTGGTAACCAATCAAGAAAACACCAAAAGGCATTTATGCTTCTATGAGAAGTGTTTCTAATCAAAGTACTTCATTTATGGGTGATAACCATTCAAGAAAACACCACAAAGCACTTATACTTCTATGAGAAGTGTTTCTAATCAGATTACTTCATTTATGGGTGGTAAATAATCAAGAAAACACCACAAAACATTTATGCTTCTGCGAGAAGTGTTTCTAATCAACGTACTTCATTTATGGGTGACAACCATTCAAGAAAAAACACCACAAAGCACTTATACTTCTATGAGAAGTGTTTCTAATGAGAGTACTTCATTTATGGGTGGTAACCAATCAAGAAAACACCAAAAGGCATTTATGCTTCTATGAGAATTGTTTCTAATCAAAGTACTTCATTTATGGGTGATAACCATTCATGAAAACACCACAAAGCACTTATTCTTTTATGAGAAGTGTTTCTATTCAGAGTACTTCATTTATGTGTGACAACCAATCAAGAAAACACCACAAAGAATTTATGCTTCTACGGGAAGTGTTTCAAATCAAAGAACTTCATTTATGTGTGACAACCAATCAAGAAAACACCACAAAGCATTTATGCTTCTACGGGAAGTGTTCCAAATCAAAGTACTTCATTTATGGGTGATAACCATTCAAGAAAACACCACAAAGCACTTATACTTCTATGAGAAGTGTTGCTAATCAGAGTACTTCATTTATGGGTAATAACCAATCAAGAAAACACCACAATGCATTTATGCTTCTACGAGGAGTGTTTCTGATCAGAGTACTTCATTTATGGGTAATAACCATTCAAGAAAACACCACAAGGAATTTATGCTTCTACGGGAAGTGTTTCAAATCAAAGTACTTCATTTATGGGTGATAACCATTCAAGAAAACACCACAAAGCACTTATACTTCTATGAGAAGTGTTGCTAATCAGAGTACTTTATTTATGGGTAATAACCAATCAAGAAAACACCACAAAACATTTATGCTTCTACGAGAAGTGTTTCTAATCAACGTACTTCATTTATGGGTGATAACCATTCAGGAAAACACCACAAAGCACTTATTCTTCTATGAGAAGTGTTTCTAACCAGAGTACTTCATTTATGTGTGACAACCAATGTAGAAAACACCACAAAGCATTTATGCTTCTACGAGAAGTGTTTCAAATCAAAGTACTTCATTTATGGGTGATAACCATTCAAGAAAACACCACAAAGCACTTATACTTCTATGAGAAGTCTTGCTAATCAAAGTACTTCATTTATGGGTGATAACAAATCAAGAAAACACGATAAAGCATTGATGCTTCTATAAGAAGTGTTTCTACTCAAAGTACTTCATTTATGAGTGATAACCATTCAAGAAAACACCACAAAGCAGTTATACTTCAATGAGAAGTCTAGCTAACCAGAGTACTTCATTTATGGGTAATAAACAATCAAGAAAACACCACAAAGCATTTATGCTTCTACGAGGAGTGTTTCTGATCAACGTAGTTCATTTATGGGTGATAACCATTCATGAAAACACCACAAAGCACTTATTCTTCTATGAGAAGTGTTTCTAATGAGAGTACTTCATTTATGAGTGGTAACCAATCAAGAAAACACCAAAAGGCATTTATGCTTCTATGAGAAGTGTTTCAAATCAAAGTAATTCATTTATGGGTGATAACCATTCAAGAAAACACCACAAAGCACTTATACTTCTATGAGAAGTGTTGCTAATCAGAGTACTTTATTTATGGGTAATAACCAATCAAGAAAACACCACAAAACATTTATGCTTCTACGAGAAGTGTTTCTAATCAACGTACTTCATTTATGGGTGATAACCATTCAGGAAAACACCACAAAGCACTTATTCTTCTATGAGAAGTGTTTCTAACCAGAGTACTTCATTTATGTGTGACAACCAATGTAGAAAATACCACAAAGCATTTATGCTTCTACGAGAAGTGTTTCAAATCAAAGTACTTCATTTATGGGTGATAACCATTCAAGAAAACACCACAAAGCACTTATACTTCTATGAGAAGTCTTGCTAATCAAAGTACTTCATTTATGGGTGATAACAAATCAAGAAAACACGATAAAGCATTGATGCTTCTATAAGAAGTGTTTCTACTCAAAGTACTTCATTTATGAGTGATAACCATTCAAGAAAACACCACAAAGCACTTATACTTCAATGAGAAGTCTAGCTAATCAGAGTACTTCATTTATGGGTAATAACCAATCAAGAAAACACCACAAAGCTTTATGCTTCTACGAGGAGTGTTTCTGATAAAAGTACTTCATTTATGGGTAATAACCATTCAAGAAAACACGATAAAGCATTTTTGCTTCTATAAGAAGTGTTTCTAATCAAAGTACTTCATTTATGAGTGATAACCAATCAAGAAAACACCACAAAGCACTTACACTTCTATGAGAAGTGTTTCTAATTAGATTATTTCATTTTTGGGTGAAAACCATTGAAGAAACACCACAAAGCACTTATACTTCTATGAGAAATGTTTCTAATCAGATTATTTCATTTATGGGTGGTAAATAATTAAGAAAACACAACAAAACATTTATGCTTCTGCGAGAAGTATTTCTAATCAACTTACTTCATTTATGGGTGACAACCATTCAAGAAAAAACACCACAAAACACTTATACTTCTATGAGAAGTGTTTCTAATGAGAGTACTTCATTTATGAGTGGTAACCTATCAAGAAAACACCAAAAGGCATTTATGCTTCTATGAGAAGTGTTTCTAATCAAAGTACTTCATTTATGGGTGATAACCATTCAAGAAAACACCACAAAGCACTTATACTTCTATGAGAAGTGTTTCTAATCAGATTACTTCATTTATGGGTGGTAAATAATCAAGAAAACACCACAAAACATTTATGCTTCTGCGAGAAGTGTTTCTAATCAACGTACTTCATTTATGGGTGACAACCATTCAAGAAAAAACACCACAAAGCACTTATACTTCTATGAGAAGTGTTTCTAATGAGAGTACTTCATTTATGGGTGGTAACCAATCAAGAAAACACCAAAAGGCATTTATGCTTCTATGAGAATTGTTTCTAATCAAAGTACTTCATTTATGGGTGATAACCATTCATGAAAACACCACAAAGCACTTATTCTTTTATGAGAAGTGTTTCTATTCAGAGTACTTCATTTATGTGTGACAACCAATCAAGAAAACACCACAAAGAATTTATGCTTCTACGGGAAGTGTTTCAAATCAAAGAACTTCATTTATGTGTGACAACCAATCAAGAAAACACCACAAAGCATTTATGCTTCTACGGGAAGTGTTCCAAATCAAAGTACTTCATTTATGGGTGATAACCATTCAAGAAAACACCACAAAGCACTTATACTTCTATGAGAAGTGTTGCTAATCAGAGTACTTCATTTATGGGTAATAACCAATCAAGAAAACACCACAATGCATTTATGCTTCTACGAGGAGTGTTTCTGATCAGAGTACTTCATTTATGGGTAATAACCATTCAAGAAAACACCACAAGGAATTTATGCTTCTACGGGAAGTGTTTCAAATCAAAGTACTTCATTTATGGGTGATAACCATTCAAGAAAACACCACAAAGCACTTATACTTCTATGAGAAGTGTTGCTAATCAGAGTACTTCATTTATGGGTAATAACCAATCAAGAAAACACCACAATGCATTTATGCTTCTACGAGGAGTGTTTCTGATCAGAGTACTTCATTTATGGGTAATAACCATTCAAGAAAACACCACAAGGAATTTATGCTTCTACGGGAAGTGTTTCAAATCAAAGTACTTCATTTATGGGTGATAACCATTCAAGAAAACACCACAAAGCACTTATACTTCTATGAGAAGTGTTGCTAATCAGAGTACTTTATTTATGGGTAATAACCAATCAAGAAAACACCACAAAACATTTATGCTTCTACGAGAAGTGTTTCTAATCAACGTACTTCATTTATGGGTGATAACCATTCAGGAAAACACCACAAAGCACTTATTCTTCTATGAGAAGTGTTTCTAACCAGAGTACTTCATTTATGTGTGACAACCAATGTAGAAAACACCACAAAGCATTTATGCTTCTACGAGAAGTGTTTCAAATCAAAGTACTTCATTTATGGGTGATAACCATTCAAGAAAACACCACAAAGCACTTATACTTCTATGAGAAGTCTTGCTAATCAAAGTACTTCAGTTATGGGTGATAACAAATCAAGAAAACACGATAAAGCATTGATGCTTCTATAAGAAGTGTTTCTACTCAAAGTACTTCATTTATGAGTGATAACCATTCAAGAAAACACCACAAAGCCGTTATACTTCAATGAGAAGTCTAGCTAACCAGAGTACTTCATTTATGGGTAATAAACAATCAAGAAAACACCACAAAGCATTTATGCTTCTACGAGGAGTGTTTCTGATCAACGTACTTCATTTATGGGTGATAACCATTCATGAAAACACCACAAAGCACTTATTCTTCTATGAGAAGTGTTTCTAATGAGAGTACTTCATTTATGAGTGGTAACCAATCAAGAAAACACCAAAAGGCATTTATGCTTCTATGAGAAGTGTTTCAAATCAAAGTACTTCATTTATGGGTGATAACCATTCATGAAAACACCACAAAGCACTTATTCTTCTTCGAGAAGTGTTTCTAATCAGAGTATTTCATTTATGTGTGACAACCAATCAAGAAAACACCACAAGGAATTTATGCTTCTACGGAAAGTGTTTCAAATCAATGTACTTCATTTATGTGTGACAACCAATCGAGAAAACACCACAAAGCATTTATGCTTCTACGGGAAGTGTTCCAAATCAAAGTACTTCATATATGGGTGAGAACCATTCAAGAAAACACCACAAAGCACTTATACTTCTATGAGAAGTGTTGCTAATCAGAGTACTTTATTTATGGGTAATAACCAATCAAGAAAACGCCACAAAGCATTTATGCTTCTACGAGGAGTGTTTCTGATCAAAGTACTTCATTTATGGGTAATAACCATTCAAGAAAACACGATAAAGCATTGATGCTTCTATAAGAAGTGTTTCTAATCAAAGTACTTCATTTATGAGTGATAACCAATCAAGAAAACAGCACAAAGCACTTACACTTCTATGAGAAGTGTTTCTAATTAGATTATTTCATTTATGGGTGATAACCATTCAAGAAAACACCACAAAGCACTTATACTTTTATTAGAAGTGTTTCTAATCAGATTATTTCGTTTATGGGTGGTAAATAATTAACAAGACACCACAAAACATTTATGCTTCTGCGAGAAGTATTTCTAATCAATTTAATTCATTTATGGGTGACAACCATTCAAGAAAAAACACCACAAAGCACTTATACTTCTATGAGAAGTGTTTCTAATGAGAGTACTTCATTTATGAGTGGTAACCAATCAAGAAAACACCAAAAGGCATTTATGCTTCTATGAGAAGTGTTTCTAATCAAAGTACTTCATTTATGGGTGATAACCATTCATGAAAACACCACAAAGCACTTATTCTTCTATGAGAAGTGTTTCTAATCAGAGTACTTCATTTATGTGTGACAACCAATCAAGAAAACACCACAAGGAATTTATGCTTCTACGGGAAGTGTTTCAAATCAAAGTACTTCATTTATGTGTGACAACCAATCGAGAAAACACCACAAAGCATTTATGCTTCTACGGGAAGTGTTCCAAATCAAAGTACTTCATTTATGGGTGAAAACCATTCAAGAAAACACCACAAAGCACTTATACTTCTATGAGAAGTGTTGCTAATCAGAGTACTTTATTTATGGGTGATAACCATTCAAGAAAACACCACAAAGCACTTCTACTTCTATGAGAAGTGTTGCTAATCAGAGTAGTTCATTTATGGGTAATAACCAATCAAGAAAACACCACAAAGCATTTATGCTTCTACGAGTAGTGTTTCTGATCAAAGTACTTCATTTATGGGTAATAACCATTCAAGTAAAAACCGCAAAGCACTTATACTTCAATGAGAAGTCTTGCTAATCAGAATACTTCATTTATGGATGATAATCAATCAAGAAAACACGATAAAGCATTGATGCTTCTATAAGAAGTGTTTCTAATCAAAGTACTTCATTTATGAGTGATAACCATTCAAGAAAACACCACAAAGCACTTACACTACTATGAGATGTGTTTCTAATTAGATTATTTCATTTATGGGTGATAACCATTCAAGAAAATACCACAAAGCACTTATACTTTTATGAGAAGTGTTTCTAATCAGATTATTTCGTTTATGGGTGGTAAATAATCAAGAATACACCACAAAACATTTCTGCTTCTGCGAGAAGTGTTTCTAATCAACGTACTTCATTTATGGGTGATAACCATTCAAGAAAACACCACAAAGCACTTATACTTCAATGAGAAGTCTAGCTAATCAGAGTACTTCATTTATGGGTAATAACCAATCAAGAAAACACCACAAAGCATTTATGCTTCTACGAGGAGTGTTTCTGATCAAAGTACTTCATTTATGGGTAATAACCATTCAAGAAAACACGATAAAGCATTTTTGCTTCTATAAGAAGTGTTTCTAATCAAAGTACTTCATTTATGAGTGATAACCAATCAAGAAAACACCACAAAGCACTTACACTTCTATGAGAAGTGTTTCTAATTAGATTATTTCATTTTTGGGTGAAAACCATTGAAGAAACACCCCAAAGCACTTATACTTCTATGAGAAGTGTTTCTAATCAGATTATTTCATTTATGGGTGGTAAATAATTAAGAAAACACAACAAAACATTTATGCTTCTGCGAGAAGTATTTCTAATCAACTTACTTCATTTATGGGTGACAACCATTCAAGAAAAAACACCACAAAACACTTATACTTCTATGAGAAGTGTTTCTAATGAGAGTACTTCATTTATGAGTGGTAACCAATCAAGAAAACACCAAAAGGCATTTATGCTTCTATGAGAAGTGTTTCTAATCAAAGTACTTCATTTATGGGTGATAACCATTCAAGAAAACACCACAAAGCACTTATACTTCTATGAGAAGTGTTTCTAATCAGATTACTTCATTTATGGGTGGTAAATAATCAAGAAAACACCACAAAACATTTATGCTTCTGCGAGAAGTGTTTCTAATCAACGTACTTCATTTATGGGTGACAACCATTCAAGAAAAAACACCACAAAGCACTTATACTTCTATGAGAAGTGTTTCTAATGAGAGTACTTCATTTATGGGTGGTAACCAATCAAGAAAACACCAAAAGGCATTTATGCTTCTATGAGAATTGTTTCTAATCAAAGTACTTCATTTATGGGTGATAACCATTCATGAAAACACCACAAAGCACTTATTCTTTTATGAGAAGTATTTCTATTCAGAGTACTTCATTTATGTGTGACAACCAATCAAGAAAACACCACAAAGAATTTATGCTTCTACGGAAAGTGTTTCAAATCAAAGAACTTCATTTATGTGTGACAACCAATCAAGAAAACACCACAAAGCATTTATGCTTCTACGGGAAGTGTTCCAAATCAAAGTACTTCATTTATGGGTGATAACCATTCAAGAAAACACCACAAAGCACTTATACTTCTATGAGAAGTGTTGCTAATCAGAGTACTTCATTTATGGGTAATAACCAATCAAGAAAACACCACAATGCATTTATGCTTCTACGAGGAGTGTTTCTGATCAGAGTACTTCATTTATGGGTAATAACCATTCAAGAAAACACCACAAGGAATTTATGCTTCTACGGGAAGTGTTTCAAATCAAAGTACTTCATTTATGGGTGATAACCATTCAAGAAAACACCACAAAGCACTTATACTTCTATGAGAAGTGTTGCTAATCAGAGTACTTTATTTATGGGTAATAACCAATCAAGAAAACACCACAAAACATTTATGCTTCTACGAGAAGTGTTTCTAATCAACGTACTTCATTTATGGGTGATAACCATTCAGGAAAACACCACAAAGTACTTATTCTTCTATGAGAAGTGTTTCTAACCAGAGTACTTCATTTATGTGTGACAACCAATGTAGAAAACACCACAAAGCATTTATGCTTCTACGAGAAGTGTTTCAAATCAAAGTACTTCATTTATGGGTGATAACCATTCAAGAAAACACCACAAAGCACTTATACTTCTATGAGAAGTCTTGCTAATCAGAGTACTTCATTTATGTGTGACAACCAATCGAGAAAACACCACAAAGCATTTATGCTTCTACGGGAAGTGTTCCAAATCAAAGTACTTCATATATGGGTGAGAACTATTCAAGAAAACACCACAAAGCACTTATACTTCTATGAGAAGTGTTGCTAATCAGAGTACATTATTTATGGGTAATAACCAATCAAGAAAACGCCACAAAGCATTTATGCTTCTACGAGGAGTGTTTCTGGTCAAAGTACTTCATTTATGGGTAATAACCATTCAAGAAAACACGATAAAGCATTGATGCTTCTATAAGAAGTGTTTCTAATCAAAGTACTTCATTTATGAGTGATAACCAATCAAGAAAACAGCACAAAGCACTTACACTTCTATGAGAAGTGTTTCTAATTAGATTCTTTCATTTATGGGTGATAACCATTCAAGAAAACACCACAAAGCACTTATACTTTTATTAGAAGTGTTTCTAATCAGATTATTTCGTTTATGGGTGGTAAATAATTAACAAAACACCACAAAACATTTATGCTTCTGCGAGAAGTATTTCTAATCAACTTAATTCATTTATGGGTGACAATCATTCAAGAAAAAACACCACAAAGCACTTATACTTCTATGAGAAGTGTTTCTAATGAGAGTACTTCATTTATGAGTGGTAACCAATCAAGAAAACACCAAAAGGCATTTATGCTTCTATGAGAAGTGTTTCTAATCAAAGTACTTCATTTATGGGTGATAACCATTCATGAAAACACCACAAAGCACTTATTCTTCTATGAGAATTGTTTCTAATCAGAGTACTTCATTTATGTGTGACAACCAATCAAGAAAACACCACAAGGAATTTATGCTTCTACGGGAAGTGTTCCAAATCAAAGTACTTCATTTATGGGTGAAAACCATTCAAGAAAACACCACAAAGCACTTATACTTCTATGAGAAGTGTTGCTAATCAGAGTACTTTATTTATGGGTGATAACCATTCATGAAAACACCACAAAGCACTTATTCTTCTATGAGAAGTGTTTCTAATCAGAGTAGTTTATTTATGGGTAATAACCAATCAAGAAAACACCACAAAGCATTTATGCTTCTACGAGTAGTGTTTCTGATCAAAGTACTTCATTTATGGGTAATAACCATTCAAGTAAAAACCGCAAAGCACTTATACTTCAATGAGAAGTCTTGCTAATCAGAATACTTCATTTATGGATGATAATCAATCAAGAAAACACGATAAAGCATTGATGCTTCTATAAGAAGTGTTTCTAATCAAAGTACTTCATTTATGAGTGATAACCATTCAAGAAAACACCACAAAGCACTTACACTACTATGAGATGTGTTTCTAATTAGATTATTTCATTTATGGGTGATAACCATTCAAGAAAATACCACAAAACACTTATACTTTTATGAGAAGTGTTTCTAATCAGATTATTTCGTTTATGGGTGGTAAATAATCAAGAATACACCACAAAACATTTCTGCTTCTGCGAGAAGTGTTTCTAATCAACGTACTTCATTTATGGGTGATAACCATTCAAGAAAACACCACAAAGCACTTATACTTCAATGAGAAGTCTAGCTAATCAAAGTACTTCATTTATGGGTAATAACCAATCAAGAAAACACCACAAAGCTTTATGCTTCTACGAGGAGTGTTTCTGATCAAAGTACTTCATTTATGGGTAATAACCATTCAAGAAAACACGATAAAGCATTTTTGCTTCTATAAGAAGTGTTTCTAATCAAAGTACTTCATTTATGAGTGATAACCAATCAAGAAAACACCACAAAGCACTTACACTTCTATGAGAAGTGTTTCTAATTAGATTATTTCATTTTTGGGTGAAAACCATTGAAGAAACACCACAAAGCACTTATACTTCTATGAGAAATGTTTCTAATCAGATTATTTCATTTATGGGTGGTAAATAATTAAGAAAACACAACAAAACATTTATGCTTCTGCGAGAAGTATTTCTAATCAACTTACTTCATTTATGGGTGACAACCATTCAAGAAAAAACACCACAAAACACTTATACTTCAATGAGAAGTGTTTCTAATAAGAGTACTTCATTTATGAGTGGTAACCAATCAAGAAAACACCAAAAGGCATTTATGCTTCTATGAGAAGTGTTTCTAATCAAAGTACTTCATTTATGGGTGATAACCATTCAAGAAAACACCACAAAGCACTTATACTTCTATGAGAAGTGTTTCTAATCAGATTACTTCATTTATGGGTGGTAAATAATCAAGAAAACACCACAAAACATTTATGCTTCTGCGAGAAGTGTTTCTAATCAACGTACTTCATTTATGGGTGACAACCATTCAAGAAAAAACACCACAAAGCACTTATACTTCTATGAGAAGTGTTTCTAATGAGAGTACTTCATTTATGGGTGGTAACCAATCAAGAAAACACCAAAAGGCATTTATGCTTCTATGAGAATTGTTTCTAATCAAAGTACTTCATTTATGGGTGATAACCATTCATGAAAACACCACAAAGCACTTATTCTTTTATGAGAAGTGTTTCTATTCAGAGTACTTCATTTATGTGTGACAACCAATCAAGAAAACACCACAAAGAATTTATGCTTCTACGGGAAGTGTTTCAAATCAAAGAACTTCATTTATGTGTGACAACCAATCAAGAAAACACCACAAAGCATTTATGCTTCTACGGGAAGTGTTCCAAATCAAAGTACTTCATTTATGGGTGATAACCATTCAAGAAAACACCACAAAGCACTTATACTTCTATGAGAAGTGTTGCTAATCAGAGTACTTCATTTATGGGTAATAACCAATCAAGAAAACACCACAATGCATTTATGCTTCTACGAGGAGTGTTTCTGATCAAAGTACTTCATTTATGGGTAATAACCATTCAAGAAAACACGATAAAGCATTGATGCTTCTATAAGAAGTGTTTCTAATCAAAGTACTTCATTTATGAGTGATAACCAATCAAGAAAACAGCACAAAGCACTTACACTTCTATGAGAAGTGTTTCTAATTAGATTATTTCATTTATGGGTGATAACCATTCAAGAAAACACCACAAAGCACTTATACTTTTATTAGAAGTGTTTCTAATCAGATTATTTCGTTTATGGGTGGTAAATAATTAACAAAACACCACAAAACATTTATGCTTCTGCGAGAAGTATTTCTAATCAACTTAATTCATTTATGGGTGACAACCATTCAAGAAAAAACACCACAAAGAACTTATACTTCTATGAGAAGTGTTTCTAATGAGAGTACTTCATTTATGAGTGGTAACCAATCAAGAAAACACCAAAAGGCATTTATGCTTCTATGAGAAGTGTTTCTAATCAAAGTACTTCATTTATGGGTGATAACCATTCATGAAAACACCACAAAGCACTTATTCTTCTATGAGAAGTGTTTCTAATCAGAGTACTTCATTTATGTGTGACAACCAATCAAGAAAACACCACAAGGAATTTATGCTTCTACGGGAAGTGTTTCAAATCAAAGTACTTCATTTATGTGTGACAACCAATCGAGAAAACACCACAAAGCATTTATGCTTCTACGGGAAGTGTTCCAAATCAAAGTACTTCATTTATGGGTGAAAACCATTCAAGAAAACACCACAAAGCACTTATACTTCTATGAGAAGTGTTGCTAATCAGAGTACTTTATTTATGGGTGATAACCATTCAAGAAAACACCACAAAGCACTTCTACTTCTATGAGAAGTGTTGCTAATCAGAGTAGTTCATTTATGGGTAATAACCAATCAAGAAAACACCACAAAGCATTTATGCTTCTACGAGTAGTGTTTCTGATCAAAGTACTTCATTTATGGGTAATAACCATTCAAGTAAAAACCGCAAAGCACTTATACTTCAATGAGAAGTCTTGCTAATCAGAATACTTCATTTATGGATGATAATCAATCAAGAAAACACGATAAAGCATTGATGCTTCTATAAGAAGTGTTTCTAATCAAAGTACTTCATTTATGAGTGATAACCAATTAAGAAAACACCACAAAGCACTTACACTTCTATGAGAAGTGTTTCTAATTAGATTATTTCATTTTTGGGTGAAAACCATTGAAGAAACACCCCAAAGCACTTATACTTCTATGAGAAGTGTTTCTAATCAGATTATTTCATTTATGGGTGGTAAATAATTAAGAAAACACAACAAAACATTTATGCTTCTGCGAGAAGTATTTCTAATCAACTTACTTCATTTATGGGTGACAACCATTCAAGAAAAAACACCACAAAACACTTATACTTCTATGAGAAGTGTTTCTAATGAGAGTACTTCATTTATGAGTGGTAACCAATCAAGAAAACACCAAAAGGCATTTATGCTTCTATGAGAAGTGTTTCTAATCAAAGTACTTCATTTATGGGTGATAACCATTCAAGAAAACACCACAAAGCACTTATACTTCTATGAGAAGTGTTTCTAATCAGATTACTTCATTTATGGGTGGTAAATAATCAAGAAAACCCCACAAAACATTTATGCTTCTGCGAGAAGTGTTTCTAATCAACGTACTTCATTTATGGGTGACAACCATTCAAGAAAAAACACCACAAAGCACTTATACTTCTATGAGAACTGTTTCTAATGAGAGTACTTCATTTATGGGTGGTAACCAATCAAGAAAACACCAAAAGGCATTTATGCTTCTATGAGAATTGTTTCTAATCAAAGTACTTCATTTATGGGTGATAACCATTCATGAAAACACCACAAAGCACTTATTCTTTTATGAGAAGTGTTTCTATTCAGAGTACTTCATTTATGTGTGACAACCAATCAAGAAAACACCACAAAGCATTTATGCTTCTACGGGAAGTGTTTCAAATCAAAGAACTTCATTTATGTGTGACAACCAATCAAGAAAACACCACAAAGCATTTATGCTTCTACGGGAAGTGTTTCAAATCAAAGTACTTCATTTATGGGTGATAACCAATCAAGAAAACACCACAATGCATTTATGCTTCTACGAGGAGTGTTTCTGATCAGAGTACTTCATTTATGGGTAATAACCATTCAAGAAAACACCACAAGGAATTTATGCTTCTACCGGAAGTGTTTCAAATCAAAGTACTTCATTTATGGGTGATAACCATTCAAGAAAACACCACAAAGCACTTATACTTCTATGAGAAGTGTTGCTAATCAGAGTACTTTATTTATGGGTAATAACCAATCAAGAAAACACCAAAAGGCATTTATGCTTCTATGAGAAGTGTTTCTAATCAAAGTACTTCATTTATGGGTGATAACCAATTCAAGAAAACACCACAAAGCACTTATACTTCTATGAGAAGTGTTTCTAATCAGATTACTACATTTATGGGTGGTAAATAATCAAGAAAACACCACAAAACATTTATGCTTCTGCGAGAAGTGTTTCTAATCAACGTACTTCATTTATGGGTGACAACCATTCAAGAAAAAACACCACAAAGCACTTATACTTCTATGAGAAGTGTTTCTAATGAGAGTACTTCATTTATGGGTGGTAACCAATCAAGAAAACACCAAAAGGCATTTATGCTTCTATGAGAATTGTTTCTAATCAAAGTACTTCATTTATGGGTGATAACCATTCATGAAAACACCACAAAGCACTTATTCTTTTATGAGAAGTGTTTCTAATCAGAGTACTTCATTTATGTGTGACAACCAATCAAGAAAACAGCACAAAGAATTTATGCTTCTACGGGAAGTGTTTCAAATCAAAGAACTTCATTTATGTGTGACAACCAATCAAGAAAACACCACAAAGCATTTATGCTTCTACGGGAAGTGTTCCAAATCAAAGTACTTCATTTATGGGTGATAACCATTCAAGAAAACACCACAAAGCACTTATACTTCTATGAGAAGTGTTGCTAATCAGAGTACTTCATTTATGGGTAATAACCAATCAAGAAAACACCACAATGCATTTATGCTTCTACGAGGAGTGTTTCTGATCAGAGTACTTCATTTATGGGTAATAACCATTCAAGAAAACACCACAAGGAATTTATGCTTCTACGGGAAGTGTTTCAAATCAAAGTACTTCATTTATGGGTGATAACCATTCAAGAAAAAACACCACAAAGCACTTATACTTCTATGAGAAGTGTTGCTAATCAGAGTACTTTATTTATGGGTAATAACCAATCAAGAAAACACCACAAAACATTTATGCTTCTACGAGAAGTGTTTCTAATCAACGTACTTCATTTATGGGTGATAACCATTCAGGAAAACACCACAAAGCACTTATTCTTCTATGAGAAGTGTTTCTAACCAGAGTACTTCATTTATGTGTGACAACCAATGTAGAAAACACCACAAAGCATTTATGCTTCTACGGGAAGTGTTTCAAATCAAAGTACTTCATTTATGGGTGATAACCATTCAAGAAAACACCACAAAGCACTTATACTTCTATGAGAAGTCTTGCTAATCAGAGTACTTCATTTATGGGTGATAACAAATCAAGAAAACACGATAAAGCATTCATGCTTCTATAAGAAGTGTTTCTAATCAAAATACTTCATTTATGAGTGATAACCATTCAAGAAAACACCACAAAGCAGTTATACTTCAATGAGAAGTCTAGCTAACCAGAGTACTTCATTTATGGGTAATAAACAATCAAGAAAACACCACAAAGCATTTATGCTTCTACGAGGAGTGTTTCTGATCAAAGTACTTCATTTATGGGTAATAACCATTCAAGAAAACACGATAAAGCATTGTTGCTTCTATAAGAAGTGTTTCTACTCAAAGTACTTCATTTATGAGTGATAACCAATCAAGAAAACACCACAAAGCACTTACACTTCTATGACAAGTGTTTCTAATTAGATTATTTCATTTTTGGGTGATAACCATTCAAGAAAACACCACAAAGCACTTATACTTCTATGAGAAGTGTTTCTAATCAGTTTATTTCATTTATGGGTGGTAAATAATTAAGAAAACACAACAAAACATTTATACTTCTGCGAGAAGTATTTCTAATCAACTTACTTCATTTATGGGTGACAACCATTCAAGAAAAAACACCACAAAGCACTTATACTTCTATGAGAAGTGTTTCTAATGAGAGTACTTCATTTATGAGTGGTAACCAATCAAGAAAACACCAAAAGGCATTTATGCTTCTATGAGAAGTGTTTCAAATCAAAGTACTTCATTTATGGGTGATAACCATTCATGAAAACACCACAAAGCACTTATTCTTCTTTGAGAAGTGTTTCTAATCAGAGTATTTCATTTATGTGTGACAACCAATCAAGAAAACACCACAAGGAATTTATGCTTCTACGGATAGTGTTTCAAATCAATGTACTTCATTTATGTGTGACAACCAATCGAGAAAACACCACAAAGCATTTATGCTTCTACGGGAAGTGTTCCAAATCAGAGTACTTCATATATGGGTGAGAACCATTCAAGAAAACACCACAAAGCACTTATACTTCTATGAGAAGTGTTGCTAATCAGAGTACTTTATTTATGGGTAATAACCAATCAAGAAAACGCCACAAAGCATTTATGCTTCTACGAGGAGTGTTTCTGATCAAAGTACTTCATTTATGGGTAATAACCATTCAAGAAAACACGATAAAGCATTGATGCTTCTATAAGAAGTGTTTCTAATCAAAGTACTTCATTTATGAGTGATAACCAATCAAGAAAACAGCACAAAGCACTTACACTTCTATGAGAAGTGTTTCTAATTAGATTATTTCATTTATGGGTGATAACCATTCAAGAAAACACCACAAAGCACTTATACTTTTATGAGAAGTGTTTCTAATCAGATTATTTCGTTTATGGGTGGTAAATAATTAACAAAACACCACAAAACATTTATGCTTCTGCGAGAAGTATTTCTAATCAACTTAATTCATTTATGGGTGACAACCATTCAAGAAAAAACACCACAAAGCACTTATACTTCTATGAGAAGTGTTTCTAATGAGAGTACTTCATTTATGAGTGGTAACCAATCAAGAAAACACCAAAAGGCATTTATGCTTCTATGAGAAGTGTTTCTAATCAAAGTACTTCATTTATGGGTGATAACCATTCATGAAAACACCACAAAGCACTTATTCTTCTATGAGAAGTGTTTCTAATCAGAGTACTTCATTTATGTGTGACAACCAATCAAGAAAACACCACAAGGAATTTATGCTTCTACGGGAAGTGTTTCAAATCAAAGTACTTCATGTATGTGTGACAACCAATCGAGAAAACACCACAAAGCATTTATGCTTCTACGGGAAGTGTTCCAAATCAAAGTACTTCATTTATGGGTGAAAACCATTCAAGAAAACACCACAAAGCACTTATACTTCTATGAGAAGTGTTGCTAATCAGAGTACTTTATTTATGGGTGATAACCATTCAAGAAAACACCACAAAGCACTTCTACTTCTATGAGAAGTGTTGCTAATCAGAGTAGTTCATTTATGGGTAATAACCAATCAAGAAAACACCACAAAGCATTTATGCTTCTACGAGTAGTGTTTCTGATCAAAGTACTTCATTTATGGGTAATAACCATTCAAGTAAAAACCGCAAAGCACTTATACTTCAATGAGAAGTCTTGCTAATCAGAATACTTCATTTATGGATGATAATCAATCAAGAAAACACGATAAAGCATTGATGCTTCTATAAGAAGTGTTTCTAATCAAAGTACTTCATTTATGAGTGATAACCATTCAAGAAAACACCACAAAGCACTTACACTACTATGAGATGTGTTTCTAATTAGATTATTTCATTTATGGGTGATAACCATTCAAGAAAATACCACAAAGCACTTATACTTTTATGAGAAGTGTTTCTAATCAGATTATTTCGTTTATGGGTGGTAAATAATTAACAAAACACCACAAAACATTTATGCTTCTGCGAGAAGTATTTCTAATCAACTTAATTCATTTATGGGTGACAACCATTCAAGAAAACACCACAAAGCACTTATACTTCTATGAGAAGTGTTGCTAATCAGAGTAGTTCATTTATGGGTAATAACCAATCAAGAAAACACCACAAAGCATTTGTGCTTCTACGAGTAGTGTTTCTGATCAAAGTACTTCATTTATGGGTAATAACCATTCAAGTAAAAACCGCAAAGCACTTATACTTCAATGAGAAGTGCTGCTAATCAGAGTACTTTATTTATGGGTGATAACCATTCAAGAAAACACCACAAAGCACTTATACTTCTATGAGAAGTGTTGCTAATCAGAGTAGTTCATTTATGGGTAATAACCAATCAAGAAAACACCACAAAGCATTTATGCTTCTACGAGTAGTGTTTCTGATCAAAGTACTTCATTTATGGGTAATAACCATTCAAGTAAAAACCGCAAAGCACTTATACTTCAATGAGAAGTCTTGCTAATCAGAATACTTCATTTATGGATGATAATCAATCAAGAAAACACGATAAAGCATTGATGCTTCTATAAGAAGTGTTTCTAATCAAAGTACTTCATTTATGGGTGATAATCAATCAAGAAAACCCACAAAGCACTTATACTTCTATGAGTAGTGTTTCTAATCAGATTACATCATTTATGGGTGGTAAATAATCAAGAAAACACAACAAAACATTTATGCTTCTGCGAGAAGTGTTTCTAATCAACGTACTTCATTTATGGGTGATAACCATTCAAGAAAACACCACAAAGCACTTACATTTATATGAGAAGTGTTTCTAATGAGATTACTTCATTTATGGGTGATAACCATTCAAAAAAACACCACAAAGCACTTATACTTCTGTGAGAAGTGTTTCTAATCAGATTACTTCATTTATGGGTGGTAAATAATCAAGAAAACTCCACAAAACATTTATGCTTCTTCGAGAAGTGTTTCTAATCAACGTACTTCATTTATGGGTGATAATCATTCAAGAAAAAACACCACAAATCACTTATACTTCTATGAGAAGTGTTTCCAATGAAAATACTTCATTTATGAGTGATAACCAATCAAGAAAACAACACAAAGCATTTATGCTTCTATGAGTAGTGTTTCTAATCAAAGTACTTCATTTATGTGTGACAACCAATCAAGAAAACACCACAAAGTATTTATGCTTCTACGGGAAGTGTTCCAAATCAAAGTACTTCATTTATGGGTGATAATCATTCTAGAAAACACCACAAAGCACTTATACTTCTATGAGAAGTGTTGCTAATCAGAGTACTTCATTTATGTGTGACAACCAATCAAGAAAACCCAACAAAGTATTTATGGTTCTACGGGAAGTGTTCCAAATCAAAGTACTTCATTTATGGGTGATAACCATTCAAGAAAACACCACAAAGCACTTATACTTCTATGAGAAGTGTTGCTAATCAGAGTAGTTCATTTATGGGTAATAACCAATCAAGAAAACACCACAAAGCATTTATGCTTCTACGAGTAGTGTTTCTGATCAAAGTACTTCATTTATGGGTAATAACCATTCAAGTAAAAACCGCAAAGCACTTATACTTCAATGAGAAGTCTTGCTAATCAGAATACTTCATTTATGGATGATAATCAATCAAGAAAACATGATAAAGCATTGATGCTTCTATAAGAAGTGTTTCTAATCAAAGTACTTCATTTATGAGTGATAACCATTCAAGAAAACACCACAAAGCACTTACACTACTATGAGATGTGTTTCTAATCAGATTATTTCATTTATGGGTGATAACCATTCAAGAAAACACTACAAAGCACTTATACTTCTATGAGAAGTGTTTCTAATCAGATTACTTCATTTATGGGTGGTAAATAATCAAGAATATACCACAAAACATTTCTGCTTCTGCGAGAAGTGTTTCTAATCAATGTACTTCATTTATGGGTGATAACCATTCAAGAAAACACCACAAAACACTTACACTTATATGAGAAGTGTTTCTAATGAGATTGCTTCATTTATGGGTGATAACCATTCAAAATAACACCACAAAGCACTTATACTTCTATCAGAAGCGTTTCTAATCAGATTACTTCATTTATGGGTGGTAAATAATCAAGAAAACACCACAAAACATTGATGCTTCTGCGAGAAGTGTTTCTAATCAACGTACTTCATTTATGGGTGATAACCATTCAAGAAAAAACACCACAATGCACTTATACTTCAATGAGAAGTCTTGCTAGTCAGAATACTTCATTTATGGGTGATAACCAATCAAGAAAACACGATAAAGCATTGATGCTTCTATAAGTAGTGTTTCTAATCAAAGTACTTCATTTATGAGTGAACCATTCAAGAAAACACCACAAAGCACTTACACTTCTATGAGAAGTGTTTCTAATTAGATTATTTCATTTATGGGTGATAACCATTCAAGAAAACACCACAAAGCACTTATACTTCTATGAGAAGTGTTTCTAATTAGAGTACTTCTTTTATGGATGGTAACCAATCAAGAAAACACAACAAAGCATTTATGCTTCTGTAAGAAGTGTTTCTAACCACTGTTCTTCATTTATGGTGGTAAACATTCAAGAAAACAAAACAAAGCACTTATACTTCTATGAGAAGTGTTTCTAATGAGAGTACTTCATTTATAAGTGGTAACCAATCAAGAAAATACCACAAAGCACTTATACTTCTATGAGAAGTGTTTCTAATCAGAGTACTTCATTTATGGGTGACAACCAATCAAGAAAACACCACAAAGCATTTATGCTTCTACGGGATGTATTTCAAATCAAAGTAATTTATTTATGGGTGATAACCATTCAAGAAAACACGACAGAGCACTTATACTTCTGTGAGAAATGTTGCTAATCAGAGTACTTCATTTATGGGTAATAACCAATCAAGAAAATGCCACAAAGCATTTATGCTTCTATGAGTAGTGTTTATGATAAAAGTACTTCATTTATGGGTAATAACCATTCAAGAAAACTCCACAAAGCACTTACATTTCTATGAGAAGTGTTTCTAATCAGATTACTTCATTTATGGGTGATGACCATTCAAGAAAACACCACAAAGCACTTATACTTCTATGAGAAGTGTTTCTAATCAGATTACTTCATTTATGGGTGGTAAATAATCAAGAAAACATCACAAAGCATTTATGCTTCTGCGAGGAGTGTTTCTGATCAAAGTACTTCATTTATGGGTGATAACCAATGAAGAAAACACCACAAAGCAAGTCCTCAACTCAATTGATCCGTGAAATATCCAAACTCAAGGAACAAAATGATATCAATCATCCAATGCATAAAACTAAACAAGAATACCATCACAAATGATTAGTCCTCTAGGTCACTATACTAACATCGAGACCTTAACGAGTTAATCTGGACCGCCAAATTTGTTATCATCATCTCTAAATAGATCTTCACCATCGAGAATTTTCACGATTATATAATTTTATTATGTTTTTTCAAACTATTTTATTATTTTTTTTGCAAACAAGCTACAAACGAGTCAAACGAGTCAGCTCGAGTCTTAACGAGCCAAGTTCGAGTTGAGAGTTTCAGCTCATGACCACTTGTAGTAACGAGCCGAGTCAGCTCGTTAATAAATGAGCTGAGTTCGAGTTCGACCCAGCTCGCTCGAGCTCGGCTTGTTTGCACCCTTAGATAGGACGTCAATTTTATGATGAGGTTGTACCGAATCCCATCATATAACAAATTCTTATTAGTCTATTTTAAGGATGCATGCAAATTTTGTTATGTTATTATATTTAGAAATACGTAAGTTTCATAGGAAGCAATTTTATCTTTTTGTTTTGTTGTGCAGTTAGCAGACGTTCAAGAAAATTAAATGTTTTTAACGTTTCTTACATTTAATTAGATACAAACGTAAACACAAGAAAAATTTGTTAAACGTGATGTAAGACACAAGATAAATTACTTACATACGTAAAACACAACGTATTTACGTGATCGTTTCGTGCGTTTAACATCGCTAGCTAATTATTATTGCTGTTAATCCGGCCCAACTCAGGCTGATTATGAAATTCTTACCGATTTCGATACTGCTTCTCCTCGCTAGTTTGTACGAATTTGTGAAATTAAATCACACTTATATCGCAATCATCATCACTGATCGATGGAGGTGGATCAACCGGCGGAGGCCACGCCGGATGAGAAGAACACCTCGAGTGTTAAAACAAAGGCACCTGCTTCCAGATCTCGGCTCATTGTTCGCCTCGGTGCTTTGCTCGTTTCCCACAGCACCCTCGTCAGGTATCTCAGTCTCTCTCTCTCTCTCTCTCGCTCAGTCATTTCCTATTTGGTTCAATTTACTGAGAAACAATGTGACTATTGATCGGTCTGAACCGTGTTACTCTGGTCTCCAACTAATTTTGTGGTTTGACGCAGCTTATTTCCATTTGAAACAGAAACCTGTGTATTGTTGTTTAAGTTTGCAAATCTGATCTCAATCAGATGAGGAATTTGAGGGATTTAAACTTTAGTTAGGTTAAAACCTCGTTATCATGTTCATTGTTTATTATTTAACTATCTGATGTTAGACTACTCTACATTGTGGACAACACTGCTCCAACTACAAAATTAAACTCATTGTAAAATTAAGCTGCTAGGGACTTAGCTGGCAGACTCAAATGTCACTGAAAGGACAAGATTTAGTATTAATTAGGGATAAATTTATTACAGAGAAAATTTTACTAAAACTGATTTTATAATGGGTTTCAGTGTAATATGCTGTGTAGCTGGTCTGATAGCACTGGCCATTCTCCCAGTATTGGCCAAGAACACCTATATCTCAGAGAATGCTCTCTTGCCAGGTTAGCCAGTTAATTTATTACGTTCGATGTCTTCACTTGTTTGATGCTTATTCTGTACTATTTAAACTCACCTGGTTAAAACTTAAGTTGCAAATCAAATGAAGACTTGATCTCTGTCTGGCAACTAGCATTCCAGCAAATAGAAACTAGGTCCCAGCAAATCTGCAGGAAATTGATTTTCTTGAGACGTTTCAGATGTAAGGATTGATCCTGCACTTTAAACATTAGCAATGTTTCATATCTGGGACCCTCTTTTCTTTTTTATATTTGTTGATAGGTTCTGCCAATCCTGTCCTTTCATATCAAGATGTTACAGAAGCAAACAAGTTAATTATGGATATCATAAGCTTTGCTGATGACAGGGAAGCAGCAGATATGTATGTCTTCTAGTTTCAAATATTTCTGACCTTTTCTTCGGATACTTATGAGTCTTTTACTTCTAAAAACATAATTTGCTTGTGTTCATGAGACTATCTTTTTGTTTCCTAAATAAGGAATTATCATTTTCTTATAGTTATTTCTTATTAATTTACAGGGACATACCAAAATTGATTGCAAAGTACATGGAAAATGTAGGAGCTGAAACATACCACCACAAATTCTCACAACCCCAAAATCAGTTCCATCCTCTCCATTTCTTCTCTTCTAGTCCAAATCCCCCTATGTTCCAGGCTAACCAAAGTTATGGTACCAGTACTGTTGGCATAATTCGGGCACCGTGTGGTGATGGCAAAGAAGTCATTGTCCTGGTCAGCCCATACAATACGCAAAACATTGGAGCAATTGATACCTCAACATCAGCTTCATCTGTAGGTCTTGCCTTTTCAGTTTTCTCATTGCTGAGCCGTGCGACCTGGTTAGCAAAAGACATCATATGGGTCGCATCAGACTCAAAATTTGGGGACCACACATCTATTTCTGCATGGCTGAATGATTACCATAACCCTAACTTTTTAGGTGATGCTTCCACGAGCAGAGTCTTTAAACGTGCTGGGACGATGGCTTGTGGAATTGTCTTTAAGGTGATTGAGAGGGAGAGGGAGAGGGAGAGATACAAGGATAGAGATGTGGTCACCATGTATGCTGAGGCATCAAATGGTCAGATGCCAAACTTGGACTTGTTAAATGTCATGCATTATTTGGCAGTACACCGGCAGGGAATTAGGGTTAGGGTTGGGATGTTCGGCGGGTTGGTTAAGTCCCGTCTCGTTAGGGTTTTGGGGGAGGTGATGCAACAGGTCGGAAGATTTGCAAGGACCTTAAACCCTGATTGGCGGTTTGAAATGCCAAGTAGTGAATATGTTGAAGGCGCTGCCACACTTGCTAATTCTATATACTCTCAGGTGATAACTATTTGATTTTTTTATATTAAAATATTGATCGTGTAATACTGATTGCAACCTTTGAATCTGATATTTTGTTGCTTAATCCTCAATTGACCTTGATCTTGACTATACATTATTTACACACAAGCATCTTAACAAAATAAATCTAAGAAGAAATGGAGTAAAGAAAGATCAAATTGAAATGAGGCTAAGGCTACTAACATTTGATATTGAGCCAACCAAATTGGCATTAAGCTTCTTAAACAAGTCTGCATTGTTTTTAGGCTGTGGGAGTGCCGACAGGGCCGCATGGTGCCTTTCGTGATTACCAAGTTGATGCTGTAACTCTGGAGCTATCTCCAAGATATTCTTTGAAGAATGAACACACTCGGTTGGCTTTTCTCCTAAAAAGTGGCAGGTCCAATTATTATTTCAATCTCATTTTGTACATTTTTCTATAAAAAAAGTATAAAGTGTACAATGTGCCAAGAACTGATCAAGTATGGCTATTCAATCTCTCTTTCTTTTGTAATTTGTAGTAATACAAATGTGGGCATATCAATGGAGAATCTGTTTAAATTGAGTTTTTTCATGCCTCAGTTAAACTGATCTTTCATGTTTAGTTGAGCAATTGCAGTTAATTAATAGGCTTAATATGTTATTTGTTGATCATTTGGGGGCTATTTTGAGAGTGGTTATGTGAACCATTTATGTACATTCAAGATGACCACAGCAGGTGTTACAATTAGCCTTTCATGTTTAGTTGAGCAATTGCAGTTAATTAATAGGCTTAATATGTTATTTGTTGATCATTTGGGGGCTATTTTGAAAGTGGTTATGTGAACCATTTATGTACATTCAAGATGACCACAGCAGGTGTTACAATTAGCCTGCAGTTGCCATGTAAACCTAGAAGTGCAAAAAGAAAAAAAAAATGTTCAAACATTTCCTGCCAGATACCTTGGGTTTGATCAAATAACTGTATATTTTTCTATTGCAGGTTGATAGAAGGCACTGTTCGATCAGTGAACAACCTCCTAGAAAAATTCCACCAATCTTTCTTCCTCTACTTTCTGACTGCCCCGAACAAGTTTGTCTCCGTTGGTGTTTATATGATTCCCTTTGCACTTCTTGTTGCCCCACTTCCCATAATTGCTGCATCTCTCTTCAACCTCACTTCCAACCGCAATCCATGGAGGTGGCTTCATACTGCACAACCCATGCTTATAACACACTCCTGGTCTGTAGTTGTTATGTTATTACCATTTTATATATCTAGAATTAATAATTTACCATCGACCCAAGGCATGCTTATTTGGGCTGGGGGCTCTCTATTAGGCCTGGTTATTTTGTATATAGTTTTTGGGTCACCATATTCTAAAAGAGTAGAATGGAGGCTTCTAAAGGCAGTCATGATAGTCTCTGTTTTTATCGGGCTTTGTCTCATGTCTATAATAAACTTTGCGGCCTCACAAATTGGGGCTTTGTTTGTGGTGCCCATGTGCTTGTCTGCACGACCTATCAGGGCTAAAATGAACAACTCTATGATCTGGGGGATGGTTTTCGCTTGCAATTTAGCCATGGCACTTCTTGGTTTTCCAGTAACTGCACTTTGCTGTAATGCAAGGTGTATTTAACGGTTTTGGTACGGCAAGCATCCTGGAATTTTGGGATTGGATGAAAATTTTGTGGGTGTGGAATAGTGCTACTTATCTGTACCTTGTATTGGTACATCTACCTTGCTGGCTGTTTTTTTTGCACATACTGTTTCACCCATGCCATTGAGGCACGACATTGTAAACCAGGTAGTCTAGACTCGTGTAAGTCTCTTTGCATTTTTTAGTACTATAATTTCTTCTGCAAATGATACCTTTATTCAGCTAATGTCATCTTTAGAATAGATTGTGTGTACGTTTTTTTTTGTAATTTTTTTCTTTTTGATGTGAAACCTCAGAGAACCCAAAAATGTTGTAGTTAAATGTTTATGATATTTTTCCAAAAGAAAAAGGGGGTAAAAAACATGGGCTTCTGAGATCAATATGAATTGTTATATATAGGTTGAGGTGGCAGAACTCGACCCGACCCGACAAACCCGTCCGACTTGGAGTAGTCCGATATGACCCGAAACTCGAAAATGACCTGACATTAGATGATCCGATACCCGACCTGATTTGAATTGACCCGAAACCCGAAAAAAACCCGACATCAGATGACCAGATATCCGACCCGACCTAATTTGATATAACTCGAAGCTCGAATAGACCCGAGATCAGATGACTCGATATCCAACCCTACCTTGACCGACATGACCCGAAGCCCGAAAAGACTCGAGATCAGATGACCCGATAATCGACCTGACTTGGACTGACATAATCCGAAATCTAAAATGACCTGAGATCACATGACCTGCCGACCTGTCCCGATCCGACATGACCCGCAATCTGAGATGATCCGACACCAGATGAACTAAGTATCCAGTCAAATAAGTATCTCTACGAAGTTGCTTGCTCATTACCAAAATACCAAAGTTGCTTGTTTATGATTTAATTGCCCTGGTCAAATAACAGCTAAGGTTTACTTGATACATAATATAACCCCCAACGATTTAATTCGATACAAAATAACAGCTAAGATTTACTTGAAATACACAGACAACTCAAATACCAATTCAAGATCCAAAGTTTACAAAATGTCAAAATAATCAGTTCCATTACTCCTATTCAAAATAGCTAATCAAAATACAATTCAAACTGAATTATTGAAGTACTCGATCTACCATCAACTCTATTGTGTGAGAATCTTAATGATAGATACTTCATAATAATAAATTATTCATCTCATCTGACTGCTTATTCACAAAACAAAATGTGAGCAAATAAAAAAGTATATGCAAGGTCCAATTGACAAATTTGCTTTAAACATTAAATCTTTGACGGTTTCTTTTTTCTGAATTGTAAAGCATTAATTGACATTTTTTGTTATAAGAACTACATCTTTTCTTTTATTATTTCAAACATGTCTGGACCAGATTACTCCTGAAAGCCCAAATCAGATTTGATCAGACTCGTGACTCGAGACGCAATCCGACCAGATTAGATTTGATCAAACATGTGATCCGATAATCTTTTTAAGTCAATTCGAACTTGAAAGACCCGAAACTCGAAATGAGATAATTGAAATCCGATCTGATTCGAACCCGAAAGATCCGAAACCCGAGAAATATCTGAAACTAGATAATTGAAACCCGACCCGATCCGATCCGAACCCGAAAGTCTCGAAACCCGAAAAATACCTGAAACTAGATAATTGAAATCAGACCCGACTCGAACCTGAAAGACTCGAAACTCAACAAATATCAACGCATGATGACCTGAAACCCGACTCGGCCCGACCTGATCAGACCTGTGATCCGATAATCTTTTGAAGTCAAACTGACCCGATCCGTCCGACCCGTCCGATTTGCCACCTCTATATATAGGTGTCTCAAATTATTGGGAGCTGGACCTGAACGATTGGACTGCGAATATTTATAACAAATCTTACGGGTATTAAAAAAATAGATTAGCTAGCCGTGAACCCAAATACTGAATAGATTTTGAAAATATGGCAGTTGGAAGCTCCTGTGTAATTTATTGCAATCAAATGACATGAAATAAAATATTATCAAATGACTTGAACTGATTAGAATGATATATTAGTCTGTCTTGGTCTGACTATGCAACAACGAAGCTACAGCTCTTTTGTAAATGTTTTCTACCAATACCAAGATGGCAGCTATGAGAGGCATACATGATCAATTGTAGACGACTGAAAAAGGCTTCTTTTTGTTCCAAAACTTCGAATTGATTCTTTTAAAGGGCTGTCAAATCATTGCTTCAAATGTAATGGTGGTGAATGCAAACGTTAACCCGGTAAGTGAAATACTCTGATGGCTATAACAAATCTGTCAGGGGTTCAAATTCTAATAATTAGAAACAATGGACAACAGAAACAATGCTTTCTGCTATTTAATCTATGACATCATAATTTCTGATACATATATATTCATATTGGTAGATAAGGAGTCGATCAGTAAATGCATGCATTACTAGATTTAGTGCGCAAAGCTATGTTGTATTTAACACATAGCCACCTATGAAGAACTATAAATCAATGAATTTGGAATAAATTCAAACCCTGACTGAAACTAGATCTATACAGAGTAGTAGACGGTTGTTATATACTGACATGCAATCAAAATTTATATTTGATCAATGTTGGACTGATATTTATAACTAGAACAATAAGATAAACTCCTGTCAATATTAACTGTGGAAAAAATTGAAGACTGGATTAAAATGTTTCCACTATTTGATATGCATATATATTTATTTAATTTGCCCAGATAGAAAGCCACCGAAGTCCATTAAATATAGACCCAATTATATTGGCCTGGAATTGTTGCAGAGTTCTAAACTTTATTGTTGACTAATTAAAGCATATTTTTTCTATCTTTGAAGGACACCAAGCACTCAGGACTTTGGTAGAGCCGATGCACTAGTTCATGACATCAAAGGGAACTGCGTCAGGTATGCACATAAATAATATATATATGTATATATCTACCTAGCTTGTTGGTCTAATGCATTGATCCGTATCTGCTGCTATAGTTGTGATGACCATGCATGGTGTCATTGTTAAACTTGGACGCTTGGAGTTTGGACGGCAGTAATTTGATGCATCGAACTGTATATTGTATTACTATTTTTGTAGGACCCACGTGTGATAGGCACAATGCAATGACAACTTGGTGCCATCACAACTATGGCACCGCATATAAATTCCTAGTGCATTGTGCAAACACCAAAATTTGTGTCTTGTGTTTCAACAGCAATTTGTTTTTTACCGTTTAAAAAAAATTCTCTATTTTTTTGGAACAGCTTTGGTGCATTGAGGATCAAGAACCTAGCTGAATTTTTCCGAATGCATTTTTTGGCTAAGAATTTGGATGGGTATATATATACTTCTCTATTATATTAAAAATTAACTCCATGGACTTTAGTTTAACCAGTCACAAACTAGTATTCAACTTTTAGTTTTATTTAATCTTCTTTGCAATAATTCGATTTTTATATAATAAAATATAAGATACAACTAGATTTTTTTAATTTAGGTGAACTCCTGATGTAGCAACACACTATAGCAAAAATGGGCTTCACCACCCGTTATTAAAATCCCTTACACTGTGTTTGGATAATCAAAAGTGAATGGGAAAGAAAGAAAATAGTAGGAAGGTATGAAATGTAATGGAATTGCATAGAAGTTTCAATTTTTTAAACTTTTTCCTGTTTGAATGGCAAATCAGGAAAAATAAAATGAACTTTCATTTTTTCTTAGTTAACATTCATTACACTCCGATTTGAAAGGTAAATAATGTTATTGCAAAAAGTTTACTCGTTCCATCTTTTATCTTTCACCTCCATTTAAATTTTCAACCAAGCAAGATTCATTATCTATTTTTCCTTTCCATCTCATTCCTTCCCTCCCATTAAAATCCATCCAAATACAGCGTTAAGAACCGGTTATGCAACGGGGTTATTTTTTTTTGGGTGTGTGACTGTTAAAGGTATTACATACCCGATGTAAATAAGAATTCTTTAATATCATTATCATGTATTAGAAACTTTAGTATCAAAACATAATTATTCAAAATAGTAATTAGTTATATGATATCTAATATTTGGTTGAAAAATATGGTCAAATAAAGCTGGATTGTTAAAAATAATTGTATGATATTTTGACCGGTACATTTATGTAACTATAGTAACTACTAATGATTTAAACTCAAATATGTTGCAGCTATCAGAGGAAATTATTTCCGCGGGGGAAATGATGTCATGATAATTTTTATTTTGCGGTGTCTATTTTTTTTCCTTGGGTTGTTGGTGGTGTGAGTATTGTCTGGTCTTTCAGTTTCAGCTTGTATGTGATTGCTGCAGTGCTGCTGCTTTTATTTTGGTTTTGTGTTAATTTTACTTTTACATCTGCCAAAAATTATTGTTAATTTTAGCCTTTTAGGAGTGGTGGGATATTTTTTTTACAGCTCGAATTAGAAATTAGTGTTATCTTTAGTCTAGCTCAAATTAGAAAATATAAGGTACATCTTAAATTAATGTAAAACAAATAGTTGCATAGGTGATTCTATTTGTGCCCCGCTGCGGGCTATTATCGCATGACAAGATAAAAATTATAGTGATTAGTTAAGATTGTGATGTTATGGCTACTAAATGATTATTTATAAGTCATCTCTACATGTTAATCTTCTAGCAGATTCAGAATTTCGATCAAATTTAGGGCGCAACTAATTCGGACACCACCGATATTGAGATCAAGTTCGAATACATTTATGATTAAAATTACATTCAAAATTCAATTTTCATTAAATAAAAACACAAATTCATTACATTTTGTATTTTCTGAAAAATCAAATCAAGACATTTATCTGAACTTGTTCCAGCATAAGCATAAGTCTGCCACTTATGGTGATCCATTTGGGGTTATAAACTTATAATATGTTCTAATTGATAATAATTGACATATTTCGTAAAACTCAATCTATTCACTTAGGGTTTGTTCGGATCGATCCCACTTATCACTGTGCGAGTGGGAAATTGAAAATTCAGTCCCACATAATTTTCACTTTCCCACTCGCACAATGACGAGTGGAATTGATTTGAAGGGGCCCTTATCTTCCTATCGTTCTATTGATTTTATGGAACAATCTGTTTTAATTTGAGAAAAAAATACAAAAGCTTTTCATCTCATTCATATATTTCTATAGAATTTGGACTCATTTAAATCGGATTTAATATAAACTTTTATTATTTATTTATTTATTACCAAAATGTCGCTTAGATGAACCAGCAACGAACAATTTAGTTTGATAATTTTGAATATAATGATTCAAAGTTTTGAAGAATTTTTGTAAATTCCATCACTTTTGACAATTATTTTATTAAATAATTGTCTTGTAATCATAAAATTTATCATTAATTAAAATATTAACTCCAACTTAACTTGAGGAAAATACTTAAAATGTAAAACTTTTTTATTTAATAACTTAGAAAATTATGATCGACATAAAATAAAAATATATGTGGTACATATAAGCTGCAACAAAATCATAATTGAATAAATTTAAAATTTCACATGATCATTTCTGAAATTTAATCACGTAATTAAAAAATCAACAAATTTCAAATACTAAATTATACAATTTCAACTAAATTTAAAATAACAGTCCATGTTACACAAAACTTCTTCAACATGAGATACAACAAAATTAATTATTGAATTGGGACAAATAATAAGATAAATTCATGCAATAAAATTTGAGGTAAGCTAAAATACAAATTTTTAAAGTGTATACAAATACATGAAGTTGCACATTTAAGCAAATCTTGCATTTAGGAATTTACATACCAATTTTATACTATTTATAACTAATCTCAAATATTAATAAATCCATTTAAATAATCTTAATAAACAAAATTGAAACATGGAATCATGTAAAGAGTCATGTGACCCATTCCATGTTTAAACCCGTCAGCCACACGAGTGGCTACACGATCCAGACCTTAAATTATCTACTAACACTAACTCTAACCCTCGAGACTTCATTAAGGGTGTGATGCTACTCAGCATGACCCAATGGGTCATCTTGGAGTCATGCAATGATATAGGATTTCATGATGCGAATCGGATAAAAATTAAAAAAATTTATCCGATAACATCTAGGATCGTTTTATTATTCCTAATTTTACTTCATTTGTTTGCATCACTAATCACAATCATATATGTTCCTACAAGAGGGATTGTGATATCATACCTATGGTCTTTAACGTAGCTCTATTCCTCTTCGGTTCACCTTGAATCCGAAACAAGAACGGCGTCGAGTTCGTGCTAGCATCCTCTTTGTCTGCTCCTAGCTTTATCGCCCATTATGTAATCGATTGCTTAATCGATAAATATTTAGAAAATCTTTAGAGGAAGAGAAAAACTTAGTTGAAGTTGTAACCTCATAATCTCTGGCTAAATATGATATTTATAGGCTCTAAACATCATATCAAAACTCTTCAAATTCCTTTAGAAATTAAGGCACTAATGAAATTTAAACCGGCATATTAACTGCTGACCTTTCAGCACTAAAACTGTCATAACTTTCTCTGGAAAACTCCAAACGACCTCAAATCTTCACCATTGGATTCTACACTTCAAGGGCTTCAATTTGCATAGTCATTTGTCCAGATTGGTTATGGTTTGACCTTTCAAATTCCTGTTTAAAGGAGTCTTAAAATCTGACCCGAATTTGAGGCCATAATTATGAATCTCTTCTCTATCTCTTTATTTGTTAAATAAATTATATTGGGCTTTGGACTTTAAATAAATTTATATCTCATACTAATATTCTCATATTATTATAATAAGGAAACTTATATTATACTCATAATATACACTTTTCAATAAATTTATTTTCCCGCTAGGAAGTCACATCTCATACATAAAAATATATTAAAATATTTATTCTTGTTTCCCATTCAGTTGGTGTGATCTATGTTGAGCATCTATGTTATGTTGGCAATGGGATAAAACATTTTATTCCATGAACTGTAAGCGGTATTCTAGCTATACATTACAGTTACCCAAATAACACATATGTTTAGTAAATCTTTACAAAACACGATTCTTCTAGTAATGTTATCATTAACATTACTTGTGTCGATTCCTTGTCTTATGATATTATAATTATTATACAAAGTAGGATTGTGTCATCTTTGTATTATAATTGTTTCGTGGTCTCCATTAAGTAAATTATAAAATTATAACTGTACTTCAGTTATATTGGATCCATTTATAATTCTACTTTACCAAGGGGCCCACAAAATATCATTTCTCATTATTAATGAGTGGCAATGATGCTCTTGACATATACACTTTTTTCCCCACAAGTTATATATAAAGGACTATTACTTTTATCACTACTTGTTATAAGTAGCTTTTAATAATAATCACGTTATACATTCCTCATGTGAAAAAGATACATGTCTCAATCTTAGAATCAAAGACACGATAAAAACATCAATGACACAAACACAATTCATATAATGCTTTTATCTATTAGGTCTGTTTAATATATGAAACATTTCATATATTCGTGTTATTAAATGATAATCTTTTATCAACGTTTGCAGAACTACAACGTACTTTTAATCAACACGACAGTCTTATATGGTATATTAGTGTTCCTGCTAATATCCAAGACCTGTAAACATTTTAGAGTTGTATATTCATTATATTTAGAGTTCTGCGATTCAAGACCAAGTGCATCTTCTTGAACACATCTAAATATGAATATAGAACTCGTGGAACAATATGTGAATAACATCCAATTCATAAATATAACATAAAAGTAATCAGCAAAAGATAACTTTTAGAACACAAATCTAACAAATGACTCACTACACCATACACCAAAGGGGCACATGGACAAGCCGCGACAAAGTTGAACTGACAATTCAGAGGGTAACCCCTTGGGTTTCTCTCCTGGGCCCCGATTCTCTGCAACAACTTTAATGTGCCTTGACGGAATGGGTCAAGCTAAGTCAAAAGACAAATTGAGGAAGGGGCGTTATACGGATCGATAGAAGGTGAGGGTCACAAAAGATCTCGCAGGCGAAAATTTTGCTAAATCTCTGGAAAAAGCGTTCCTTTCTCTCTTCACTTATATCGTTTGACCGTTTTGTTAGTGTTGGAGTCCTTAACCCAAATTATGTGTTTGATTATTTAGTTTATTAGTGAATGATTATATCATTTTGTTCCTTGACTTATTGTATTTTGTGGATTATCTGGGTTGATGACCTGGATTGTAGAATTCCACCAATGAATTAAATATAATTACTCTTAAAAGTCTTTGATCTTGATAATTAGCAAGGAACACTAATTGACCAATATAAGATCAGTGTGTGGATTAGATGATGATCATATTCTATAGATCATATGACAAACAGTTGTCAATGCTAATCACACAGGTGTATACATCGGGATGTATAGCACTAGACAGATCCAAAATAAAATATCACATGGATTGTGTTACGTGTCATTGATATTTCATTTGTGTCATGAATTCTAGGGTTGATATGTTTATATTTCCTACATGAGAAATATACATCGTTGGTACTGTCCAACGCTCACTTTAACTATGAGTTATATAGACAGTTACTGTAATGTATATAACTTGTGCGGAGGAACTATACACATCAAGATACCATTGTTCTCTATATATGATATAGATGATGATATCTCTGGGCCCATTGATAAAGTTTGTATTATGTGCATGCAATATGATTATATGTTAATCATATCATAATTAAACTTTAGAAAATCAAGAAAGAATAATTAGCAAGGATGACAAATTCCTATCTTGCAATTATTTTGATATCATGAGACAAGGAATTGACACAATAATATTTTAATATTACATAATCATGATTTTGCATTGTGCTTTTTCATCTACATCATTTGAGTAATCAATATACCATGGCTAGTTGTATCATTGATTTATAAAATTAAAATGTTTCATTGCCATAATGATGGGATCCTATAGGGTCACACCATATGAAAGATTAAAAGAAAATATTGTAAAATAATCCTAGTAATATTTAAAGTATGTGTGACATATTTTAAATGGTTTTTGACACATGAGAGATGCATATAAATTAACATTGAATATTAATTTATATGTTGGTCTTTTAATATATGAGATTGTGGACTTAATTAAATATTAATATGATTAATGTGTTTAAGTCCAAAGGTCAAATATAGGCCATAAAATTTAAGCTGGGGAGAATTGATTAATGATGTCATAATTAAAGGAATATTTAAGTATATCATTAAACCTAATCAATTTTCATTAAATAGGAGAGAAATTTCGGAACAATTTTTGTAACTTTAAACAGGATTTTGAAAGGGTAAACCTCAACCATTTTGAACGTATGACCTATGAAAATTGAAGCCGTTTGAGTCTAGAATCCAACGATTCAAGTTTCAAGTCGTTTGGAATTACCTATAAAAGTTATGACAGATTTAATATCGAAAGGTCTGAATTCAGCTTTTAACTTCTTGGCCAAAATTTGTCTCTCTCTCCCAATTTTTCTCTCATGTGTTAAGACAAAAACTCCATTAAGATTTCTGAAATTTTGAAGAAGGTTTTGAAACTAGAATTAAGACTCCGCTTGTTGTTCTCTTACTAGCCTTAGAGATACAAGTGTTTCTTTAATCTTTCGGTGGATACCTAAGGAGGCTCGACGGTTGACGAGCTAAGCACAATCACCGGAACAAGGCGCATGGAATAAGAACTTACTAAGCTAGGCAATCCTATTCGATTTGATTTGGAGATCAAATCATAAGGTATAATATTATTTCCTAATTATTTAGGCAAATAAATATTATCTTTACACTTATAATAGCTAGATCATTTGTTTTGAGATGAATAAATTTTTTGTTTTATTCCTTACTTTCGAAGTATCAAAACTTTCACGTTCTCTCTCCGAATACTCTCTCTCTCCCATTTCTCCGTCCCTTACACCTTGTTTACTCCATCGTTACTTCTCTTTCACTCTCTCTGTTCCGTCATGATTTACCCTTCCATGTCCCGTCTCGTCACCTAGCAAACCAGGCTGAAGCCTTCGCCATGTGTCATACTTACCTTGTCACATGTGAGCACAAGAAAACGTCACCTCTTCTGGGCTTTATCAGCTCTAAACACGAAACCTCCACGACTCTTGTGCCTGGCCTACTCCTCCTAGATTATAAATAAACTCTATGTACCTTCGTTCCTCCTCTTCGCTTAGTTTGCTCATGTGCTGAGCTTAGATCCAAACTTGCAAGCGAAATTAGTTAGGGCTAATGTGAAAAAGAAAAGAGTTTAAGGGGAGGAGCTTGGCCGACAAGGAGGTGGTGGTGGTGTTGTGCCTTTGTCATTGCTTCGTTTTCCTTACACCTCTGACTCCTTGCCCATTTCTGGTAAACCCAAAACAACCTGATTTTGGCTATTTTATTCCCTTATGATTGTTTGCATGCTGTTATATGTGATTCCTTTTGTGTTTATTTCTTGATTTAATAAAAGTAAGGAGCTCAGTGCCTATTTCAACTGTGTTAGGCTAGCAATACTTTCTTTTAGGACTGAATATTGTGTGATTCTTGGGTTATTCCTTGTGCTGTGATAATTCGATTCCTCTCTGTACTACATCAAATTGGGTTTGGTTGGGTGTTCTAGCAGACCCGGGCACTGAGTTGGGAACTCATCTGGTATGTTGCACTGGTGACTGATTTTGTGCATGTTAGTTGTTTGGTTGATCTGTTTACTAGTTTCGAAATGGAAAATGGTTTTTTTATTATTATTCTGGATAGAACCTTGCTAAAATGAGCTTTGTGAGGGAAAAACCTGGGTATTGGGTTGCTAGTTACCAGCATTGTTGTGATGCAGTTATTTGGTCTCTGGTTTTACTGGTACCTGCCATGGTGATGTACTGGTATGCCAGCACCAGTACAGCACATTGTTGTTGTGCGCTAGATTTGTGTCGTATCGACAGAAAGAACTGGGCCCAGATTGAGGCCTGGGTCCAGATTGAGGCCTGGGCCCAGGTGGGTTCTGTCGGACTTTAGAATATCAGTTTAAAGTTGGAAAAGTATTTAATGTTAAACTGGCCCTTGTGAGCTTTTACGAGTTGAGCCTTTATTGTCTTTGCTGGACCTTTAGTAAATTAAAGAAAATATGGACCTTTGGGCTTTAAAATCCCACTGGACCCTTAATGGACCCTTTATACTTAACTAAATATGGGCCTATGGGCCTATTGAGCCCATTGGACCCAACATATACTACACCACTATATCAATAAATTATTAATAAATAAAAATATAGTTCTAGGTAGTTTTGGGCTTGGGCCTTATTTGGGCCGAGTTGGGTAAATAACAGATATTACACAAATGGTGGCCTGTCCCATAATACTTAGTAATTAGACCCAAAATAGTAAAAGGACCGAGAAATGTATTAATTGGGAAATGATGATTATAGCCTGTGCAAGGAGAGCTACGACGATGACGCATGAGTCGCGGGCTGCCGATCTCACAGGATTAACACCAAAAACGAAATGTAAATTGAAACGGGACCCACATGTGTTTATTTGTTTTTTATATATTTTCTATATCTTTTCTATACTATATGTAGCATAAATATTATAACGTATAATATACGACATAGCTATATAGTTAAGATAGAGAATTAGATACGACAACGTAGTTAGCAAAGGACATAGGACCTAGGTTATACGTAACAATTTAATTAAGTAACTATGTATTTATTAAGTATAAAAATATTTATAATTAACTATAAGACTAAGTGTAACACTATATCTATATATAATAATTAATATTAACTAACTACCGAACACCACCAACATGATTGGACTAAATAAAATTATATACTTACTAATATATATTGATCAATTACTCTATATCTAAAACGGAACACGCGCGCTTATTATGATCAAGTAAATAATTAAATAAAATATTATATATTGATCAATTTCTCTATAAGCACGTAAATACACACATATTAGCTATTATGTAGCTAACTATTTTTTTTTTCTTTTGTTAGTTTAGAAAAAGTACACAACTAAAAGTGGTTGAATTTATAACATGCTTGCTTCGTGATGTTCTTTTATTGTTATTCCATAGGATAGCGTCTTGACCTCTTAATAACATTAAACTAACATTAAGACATGACTAATGCAACATAAGTTAAGAATGACTAAAAGTGAAAACATGACACTAAACCTTTAAATAAAAGCAATGAACCGCAAGACTAGATCTCTCACACTCAATATGTAGGAGAGATGCTGCCCAAAGATTTAACCAAGTAATAAGAATAATTAAATTAAATTAGGAGCATCAAGGACGTCTCATCGCCTAGATTCTGTCTCTTTTGATTTCATAATATAAATGACTTGATAGCACATTAAGCTAATAAACCCTAATGCCAATTAGGAAGTTTAGCAAATTGTAATTCGGCCACGAAAGACAAGGTGGCTCTTGACTCTGTGGATGTTGGCGCAATCGATGGTGCTGCAGAGATTTCCTGAAGTTTATATCCCTTTCTCTCTTAATTAGGACCTATCAGAATTACCTAAACTGAACTGCAGTACCAAACTACCAACAATTGTTAAACATGACCTTAGAGCTTGAACTGTCATATTTGCATATCGGTAACTACACCAATAATTGAGACCAACCTGCATTGCATGTCATCTGCATTTCATAAATTACATGTAAGATCCGATATACGGATCGTATTGGCTATTAGCTAATTATAGGTAGATGCGTATAAAAGTATTATATGTATTCTCGTCGAGAGTGATGAGAGTCAGGCCGGTGAGCTTTAGATTGGATGTAGTCTGGGGGGCATCGTGACGGGCAGATTACGTATGCAAGCTTAATGCCCATGGGGTCCCCTCGTCGGGATGTCCTTAAGGACATTCGACTAACGCTCACCAACGATAACAATCACTTGATGGCTCGTAGTGCCAATAAGAGAGTTTCTTTTCAATATCCTTACTAATATATAGTAATATAATATCTCCTCTTTTGAGTGATTAAGGTTCTGTTTCTCAGTTTAGAGCGTGCGTGCCATATGTGAGGTATTGGAGCTATTACGTTCCTTATATATTTTATATTGGCCGATATTACGAGATCTCCTAATATTCGAAGGGCTTCCTCTTGTGGCCCCTGATTGGTACAAAGGAAGTCTGGGGCTCCCCTTTAGTCCTTAGTTGGTACAATAAGTTTCATTTCTATTATATTATGTCAAACGGGTAGCCGGTTCCTTATTTTCGTATGGCGGCTGAGATCGAGTGATTTATCCTTATTATTTTCTCTTTTGGTAAGGATAGGCGTCTCGGTTTGCTTTTTGACCGAGTGTGTGCTTTTTGTAGCTGCTCTATTTTACCAGGGCATTCCATTTTGGAAACTCAGAATTAAGTTAGATTGACGGCTCGAATACGAGACCCGTCTAACGATACTCTTAGATTGGACTCTCGAATACGGGACCCGTCTAAGGGGGCGAATCCTGATGTCCTACACTTGTGGTTTTAAACTTGACAATTTGTTCCTTTGTCTGGGAGTATTGACAACTTTTCGTATTATCAGCTATATATCATATACTAGTATCCCTCTTATCATTTTTGGGGTTTATTTTCGTATCGTCCTTTTGACTAGATTAATTTGTTGGAATTAAGACGTTAATTCCAATAAATTAAGTTCGACTACGTGTTATATGATTACAAACATGTCACGTACTATTGCTGATGTTACGAGGAGTAACAGTTGGAAATGCCGCTAAATGTAATTAATTAATATACAAGGCATTATACGTATTTCGCCAAGATTTTGGGCACAAATGCATATATATCTTATCTAAATTGATTATAATTATTGATGGACTGATTATGATAAACTAATGTATATATGGGTCTTAGTGTAAAGACAAAAATATTATTTGGGCCAAACCCAACTTGTTTTGGATCAAAGCCCAAGCAAAACAACACAAAACATATTGTCGCTGCAATAAGATTCATTGTGGCCGCAATACATTAGGGGAAGATAAGTTAATAAATATGCCATTTTGGCATGATTTATTGCGGCTGCAATGGATCCCATTGCTGCCGCATGACACCTGGCAAAATGTTGCAAGTGTGGAGTTGCCTAAATAATCGCAATGAAATTCATTGCGGCCACAAGAAACCTTCTGTAAGGCATGATTTCAATGCCTAGATCACTCGTTATCTTTCTGAGTGAATAAAATGTATTTTGTACCAAATTCGTGGATGTATTTGCAGCAGTAAATACTAGGATTTGCAAAAGAATTGGAGATAATATAATTACAAATATTTGATGAATATTTGATAATTAATTCGGCATCTTTCCAAGATACACTCTGACCCCTATAAAAGATCTCGGGTCTCCAAACGTTAGGGGGTAACGAGAGATCAGTTCTTTGTTGTGATTAGGGCACATGTGTTGTGCGTAGCTACCACATTCTTCTCCATTAAGAGTGTTTACTTTGTCGGGAATTTTGTGACCTTAAAAAAAATGATAGCACCCTCGAGACATTTGGAAGAATCTGTCAGGAAACACACGTTACAAGGCGCTTACGCAAGTCTGAAGACATCTCCGGCGTTTACTAGATTAGAGACCGGAGACAACGAAAAGGAGATGAAAAGTAAGTAAAAGCTTCCGCAACTCTTTTATCTCATTTATGTCGCAAAAGTTTTGTTAACGGAATTGAATTGCAAATTGTGTTAGATTAAGAAATGCTTAATCGATGTGATACTTCGATGTGATACTCTAATTGAATTGCACCAACTTAATGAAATAATCCCAACAAGTGGGGGGAGATATGAACATGGATGACATTTTTGAGGAAGAAAGGGATAATGACACTTCGGGCCTTCGTCCGGACTTAGTCACTATTCTAACATTGATAAATCTTGAAAATGCATCTCATGTCAATAGGCAAACTTCACTCCCTTCTCAAATTTCACAAGATAACATGGACACAAATGGACCTGAACCCATCCCAAATACGTCGTTGTTATGGAAGATATTAATGGCCCTGAGCCTGTGGGATATTCGGAATTAAGTAATGATGTTCACGAAAATACTCCTCAAGAAATTACAGATTCAGTCCAAATAAGAAGGTCCACTAGAGAGAACAGATTTACTGGAAGATTTGCATATCTTCAAGAACATGAATTTGACATTGGCATATTTAAAAATGATCCAAGAGATATCAAACAAGCTATGGAAAGTTCTAACTCTCATAAGTGGATCGATGCGATGAATTGAAGAGATGAAATCAATGAACGACAATGACGTGTAGGATATTGTTCCTTTGCCTAAGGATAAGAAGACTATTGGTTGTAAGTGGATATTCAATACCAAACGAAATTCTAAAGGTAATGTTGAAAAATATAAAGCACGTCTTGTCGCTAAGGGTTTCACACAGAAAGAAGACATTGATTACAATGAAACTTTCTCTCCAATATCATCGAAAGATTCGTTAAGGATCATATTGGCATTGGTAGCCGCATTATAACTTGGAGCTTCACAAAATGGACTTAAAGACGACTTTTCTCAATGGTGACATTGAGGAAATCATCTACATGAGGCAACCAGAAAACTTTGTGGTCGGCTACCCAAAGTCCATGGTATGCCGACTTAAGAAATCCAATTATGGGCTCAAACAAGCATCTCGACAATGGTACTTGAAATTTCACAACATAGTTAGCTCATAAGATTTTGAGTCTAACTTAGTTGATGAATGCATTTACCTTAAGTTCTGTGGGAGCAAATTCACGTTTATGGTCTTATACGTTAATGACATACTACTAACTAGTAATGACAAGGACATATTGCATCAAACCAAGAACTTTCTATTTAGAAACTTTGAGATGAAAGATCTTGGGAATTGTTCTAGGAATTGAGATATTGAGAGATAGAACCGAAGGAGTTCTGAGACTATCCCAAAGAAATTACATAGATACAATACTAAGTAGGTATGGCATGAAAGACTGTAAATCAGGTGATACACCCATGGCTAAGGGAGAAGTTTTGTCTTGCTCAGTGCCCTAAAACTGATTTAGAAAGACTTGCCATTAAAGACATCCCCTATGCGTTCGTTGTAGGCAGTCTCATGTACGCCCAAATGTACACGAGACCGGATATAGCCTTCATTACGGGAATGCTAGGGCGATATTTAAGTAATACAGGAATGGAGCATTGGAAAGCTGCGAAGAGGGTGCTGAGGTACCTGAAGAAAACAAGGGACCATATGCTCATATATCAGAGATCGGAAATGTAGGATTTCATGATGCGAATCGGGTAAAAATAAAAAAAAATTATCCGATAACATCTAGGATCGTTTCATTATTGCTAATTTTACTTCATTTGTTTACATCACTAATCACAATCATATATGTTCCTACAAGAGAGATTGTGATACCATACCTATGATCTTTAACGTAGCTCTATTCCTCTTCGGTTCACCTTGAATTCGAAACAAGAACGGCGTCGAGTTCGTGCTAGCGTCATCTTCGTCCGCTCCTGGCTTTATCGCCCGTTACGTAATCGATTGCTTAATCGATAAATATTTAGCAAATCTTTAGAGGAAGAGAAAAAATTAGTTGAAGTTGTAACCTTATAATCTCTGGCAAAATATGATATTTATAGGCTCTAAACATCATATCAAGACTCTTCAAATTCCTTTAGAAATTAAGGCCTTAATGAAATTTAAATCGGCACATTAACTGCTGACCTTTCAGCATTAAAACTGCCATAACTTTCTCTGGAAAACTCCAAACAACCTCAAATCTTCACCATTGGATTCTACACTTCAAGGGCTTCAATTTTCATAGGTCATTTGTCCAAATTGGTTATCGTTTAACCTTTCAAATTCCTGTTTAAAAGAGCCTTAAAATATGACCCGAATTTGAGGCCATGATTATGAATCTCTTCTCTATCTCTTTATTTGTTAAATAAATTATATTGGGATTTAAATAAATTTATATCTCATAATAATATTCTCATATTATTATAATAATGAAACTTATATTATACTCATAATATACACTTTTCAATAAATTTATTTTCCCACTAGGAAGTCACATGTATCACGTGACATAATATTTTAATAATTTCAATATGTACCTTTATTTCATGCAACATGAAATCTCGTACATAAAAATATATTAAAATATTTATTCTTATTTCCCGTTCAGTTTGTGTGACCTATGTTAAGGATCGATAAAACATTTTATTCCAAAAACTGTAAGCGATATTCTAGCTATATATTACAGTTACCCAAATAACACAGATGTTTAGTTAATCTTTACAAAACACTATCCTTCTATGAAAGTTATCATTAACATTACTTGTGTCTATTCATTGCCTTATGATATTATAATTATTATACAAAGTAGGATTGTGTCATCTTTGTATTATAATTGTTTCTTGGTCTCCATTAAGTAAATTATAAAATTATAACTGCACTTCAGTTATATTTGATCCATTTATAATTCTACTTTACCAAGAGGCCCACAAAATATCATTTCTCATTATTAATGAGTGGCAATGATGCTTTTAACTTATACCATTTTCCCGCACAAGTTATATATAAAAGACTATTACTTTTATCACTACTTGTTATAAGTAGCTTTTAATAATAATCACGTTATACATCCATCATGTGAAAAAGATACATGTCTCAATCTTAGAATCAAAGGCACAATAAAAACATCAATCACACAAACACAATCCATATAATGCTTTTATCTATTAGGTATGTTTAATATATGAAACATTTCATATATTCGTGTTATTAAATGATAATCTTTTATCAACGTTTGCAGAACTACAACGTACTTTTAATCAACACAACAGTCTTATATGGTATATTAGTGTTCCTGCTAATATCCAAGACCTGTAAATATTTTAGAGTTGTATATTCATTATATTTAGAGTTCTGCGGTTCAAGACCAAGTGCATCTTCTTGAACACATCTAAATATGAATATAGAACTCATGAAACAAGATGTGAATAACATCCAATTCATAAATATAACATAAAAGTAATCAGCAAAAGATAACTTTAGAACACAAATCTAACAATCTCCTACTTGTTCTTAAAGTTACATCTTATACATTCTTATGTATTAACCTTAAGACTAGGGTGCCTTCTACTCAATCTATCCACTCTCTATGTTCTCTCAGACTCATGGAGTCAAAGTGGACTTCACTCTTAGCTAGCGATAAAGGCTTTGTTAGCGGATCTGCTGTGTTATTATCCGTGTTCACCTTTAACAATTTTATTCTATACTCTTTCTATGAAGTCTCGAATGACAAAATATTCTATCCTTCATTTTGAATGGGTGATTGAGTCAGTCGTTGTTGTTTTGAAACTTTTCAAACTAACAACACATCCATTCAGAATGAATACATATTCGGATTGCAATCATTACCATCATAATCGGTCACAAAACTTGCATCGATGTAGTCTTCTACAACAAGCTCCATTTTCCCTCCATACACAAGAACCGTATCCTTAGTCCTATTAGGATACTTAAGGATATTCTTGACCATAGTCCAATGAGTAGGACCTGCATGGGCTCAATGACGACTTGTCATACTTAGAGCATACGCGACATCAGGACGTGTACACACCATAGCATACATGATGGAACCATTTACCAAAGCATATGATACATCCTTCATGATTTCAATATCTTTATGTGACGTAGTACATTAGAATTTGCTAAGTGTTACAACTTAAGTCATTGGCACATTTTCTTTCTTGGAATTATGCATGTCGAATCATTTCAATACTTTGTCAATTTATGTACGTTGACTTAAGCCAATGTGTCTACGAGATCTATCTCTACATATCTTAATTACTAAGATATATTCGACCTCTACCAAGTCTTTCATTGAAAAACACCTTTCAATAAAGTTTTTATTTGCTCCATTAAGGGAATAAAGTTGCCTATCAATAGTATGTCATCAACATACATGACCAAGAAAAGTACATAGCTCCCACTGACTATCTTATACACACAAGGCCCTTCCTTACTTTGAATGAATCCAAGACGTTTGATCTCATCATCAAAGCGCTTGTTCCCACTCCTAGATGCTTACTTCAATCCATAAATGGACCTTTGAAGCTTGCACACTTTACTGCCATTATTTGGATCTTCAAAACCCGGAGGTTGTACCATGTACACATCCTCTTCCAAATTCTCGTTAAGAAATGCTGTTTTGACATCCATTTGCCATATTTCATAATCGTAAAATGCAACAATGGCTAGTAATATCCGAATATACTTAAACATTGCAACAGGCGAGAAGATTTTATCATAATCAATCCCTTGAACTTGACTAAATTCTTTCGCTACAAGTCTTGCCTTGTATGTTGTCATGTTTCCATCCATGTCCATCTTCCTCTTGAAAATCCATTTGTTTTGAACAACTTTCGTTTCTTGAGGAAGGTCTACCAAGATCCACACTTGTTTGTCATACATGGACTGCATTTCAGATTTCATGGTCTCATGCCATAAATTGGAGTCTTCTCTATTCATTGCTTCTTGAAAGGTCATCGGATCTCCAGTATCCATTATTAAGATCTCGTGAAGTCCTAGATAGAAATCAGGTTTCTTTCTAGATCTTGATGACCTTCTAAGTTCTTTTGGCTCTTCTTGTTCATCATGAAACTCTTGAACCTCTTGCACAATCTCTTGTGGAATTGGTTCAACATGCGATTGAACACTATGTGGTGATGTGTGAACCCCTTCCTCAATAGGCTGAGGAACCTATACACTCATGCTCCCACTAGCCATAGGAACTATGGTTGGCTACTTCGATCTGCATGGACATCATCCATGTTGTAATCGAGGTCTTTTAGTGTTTCTTGAGATTCTTCAAGTGTTACACTAACCCCACCACTTTTTTTTTCTATTGAGAAATTCTTTCTCTAAGAAAATTGCACCTCTTTCAACTATTATTCTATTAGTTCACTTGTGCCAAAAGTAGTATCCTTTTGTTTCTTTCGGATAACCTATAAAGAAGCATTTATTCGCTTGGGATTCTAGTTTGGTTGTCATCAATTGTTTGACGTAAGCTTCACATCCCCAAATCTTGAAAAAATATGTCAGGAATCTTTCCTGTCCACAACTCATAAGGAGTTTTCTCAACAGATTTAGATGGAACAATGTTTAGTGTATAAGTTGCGGTTAGTAATGCATATCCCCAAAAGTAAAGAGGCAATTTTGTTTGGCACATCATTGTTTGAACCATGTCAAGCAATGTTCTATTTCTCTTCTCGGACACACCATTCCATTGAGGTGTTCCAGGTGGAGTCAATCGTGGTATGATACCACACTCTTTGAGATATGCACCAAATTCATTACTCAAGTATTCTCCTCCACGATCAGTTCGTAAAGTTTTAATTCTCTTATCAAGGACGTTTTCGACTTCATTCTTGATTTCTTTGAACTTGTCAAAAATTCGCTCTTGTTCTTCATTAGATAAACATAGCCATAACGACTATGGTCATTTGTGAACGTAATGAAGTATCTAAAACCATCTCGTGCACTTATTCTCATCGGACCACATACATCTGAATGTATTATTTCCAACAAGCCTTTTGCCCTTGTACCTTTCTTCTTGAAAGGTTTCTTGGTCATTTTACCAACTAAGCAAGGTTTGCATGTCTCTATTGCATCGCAATCAAGGAGACCAAGGAGATTACTCTCTTGTAATTTCTTAATGCGTTTCTTGCTTATATGACCTAGATGGTAGTGCCATAAAAGAATATTATTTCCATGAGATATTTTGAGTCTTTTGTTATTGATATTCAAAATATGTTTATTATTCACTTCAAACAAATACAAGTCATCCTTGACATTAGCATTTGGGTAGAAAATTCCATCTTTCAAGATTCTCATACATGAGTTTGTAATTATAAACACATACCCATCATTGTCCAAACATGACACGGATATAATGTTTTATATATAGATGGAACATAATAAACATTATTCAAATTAATTATTAAACCACTAGCTAAAAGAAGGGAATTGAACCAATGACCATTGCTGAGATGCTAACACCATTGCCCACCTTCAAAGTGACTTCTCCTTTCTTGAGATGTCTTCTATCCACCAGTGCTTGCATATTTGCACAAATATGAGCACATGATCCAGTATCAATTACCCAATCATGAATAGATGTGGTTAAATTAATTTTCAATAAAATAGATATCTTTCTTTTTGCCTTCGGAGGTGCTCGCTTGAGCTCCTTCGTTCCCTTTGTTCTTTTTGGGTATCTTGCTATTTTAGGAGATCACAAGAACATTCTTCTCTCCCTTGTTTTTGTTCATATCATCATCTGCCTACTCTAATGTCTGATGGATCTCATCCAAAGCCATTGCTTTCTCAAGCAGGAGAAGATGCATGACTACATCTCTGTAAGATGGAGGCAATGAACCAAGGATTATATCCTCAGTCGAGTCAGCGTATATTGGAGTATTGAGTTTCTCCAATTTTTCGAGGTAACCCAATATTTTCAACATATGTTGGTTGGCAGAATATCCTTCCGCTATGTTACACCTCGTAAAGACAAGATTGATCTTAGAACGCTCTTTACGAGCATTCTCCAGAAAACATTTTGGAGAGACGTTCCATTATCTCTTTTGGAGTATTTTTCATGAACTTTCAAGTAAGTTCAATTGCTATACTTGCCAACATGAGACCTTGAACGCTCAGTTCATCCTTGCGATACTTTTCAGCCGTGACCTTATCCTCGTCAGAGGCTTTCGTATCAAGTACTGGTGCATAATGCTCCAGCACATCTACGAGATCCTCTGACCGAATGATAAGTTGGATTTATAGTTTCCAATCAAGATAATTGGAACCATTACTCTCCAATGGACATTTTTCAAGTATCGAACAGATAAGTGTATTGTTTGCCAATCTAGAATAAAATAATTAAAGGATTTCATGTTAATATTTATGTAAAACTTGTTTTATGTAATAAAACACATACTACATTTTAAAATGTCTATCATGCAGTATATTCAAGATCCTATCATAAATAAATCGACCTTATCCGATTTATAAACTCAAGGTAAGCAATCTTTTACTAATCATAACCATTAGAAATTCTTTTGCAATCATTTGCATTTTGTTTCTAAACTTTATGACTCTTGTTGTTTATTAAGAAAACTTTTCTTACTAAACGATTTTTCCGAGACTTCAAGCCTAGATCTTGACTTCCCTTTAAGCAAACTTATCTTATTTGGTCAATATGTTTGGTCATACTATCTCCATAAAATAAATATACCAAATGCCTCACATATGATTCATTTATCAATGGCCTGATAATATATCCTAACATATTCCACAATTTCTAGAGATTAAAAATTACACTCATGCATATTTTAATCCTTAGCTTAAAGTGATAAAATGAGAAGGAAAAATACTTAATTTTTCATTGGACATTCAAATGTGACTATAGTTTGGTAGGTCATGTATTCATACACCCATACCTATCCTAACATATCAATCACATAAATTCATAAAGCATAAAACATAACACAATCAAAAGCATTTGCGAGTTTGTATGTCTCTGCTTCATTTATTAATCCGTCGTCTTGTCTTCTTGCACCACTGGATGATAATTTGCATAAAAATAAATATGCAACCCAAAATTTTATTTATGAATCCTTTCAAAAAAAAATTTGCTAAGTGCAAGTATTAGGAACCCCTCTCATTCTCACAAATGCATATGATGTAAATAAATAAAAAGGCATCCTATACATAAATTGTCTTTTGCCTAATTAATAAACGCTTATTCAACTTGCTTACAATCAAACAATCACAGCACAAAAAATTTACATCACACAAGGCATTGGAATGAGACATACAAACTCGGTTCCCTGCAAAACAATTGAGAAAAATGCAAACCGATGCACTATTTTGTACCCTTTAATTAATTTCCATTTTTTAAGTAATTGTTGTTCTCTAAATCATTTAAGTCCCAAAAATGATTTATAATCCTCTATAACAATTCAAAATAATTTGCATCATAATTTGAAAATAATCCTTTAATTATTTAAAGGAAAACACAAACCGTTATATTTGAAAAAATTGTACAATATTTCTATTTTGACTTTGTCACAAAAATACATCATACTTTTGTACAGAGATGTTATATTATTTAAAATCTAGACTTCATTATCTAAATTTAGAATCTTGTTTCATTCAAATACGATATACTTTTTGAGAGAAATCATAATTTTAATCTCAGCAAAATTTACCGTTGTTGCTGAAAATTCCAGCAGCACAACGTTTTTCTTATTTTTGTTTGACCTTATAGATCTATCCAAAAATCTTGATCTATAACATTATTCTGTTCTAAACTTCTTCCATCAATGTAAGAATTTTAGAAATCACAAAAATAATCAACTAGTAAGACTAGATCAATTTTGAAAACGATTAAAACTAAACACTAAACCGCAATACAAAAGAACAATTAATTAAGCACTTATGTAATAAAAATTACATAATAAAATAGTCCAATTAGAAATAATAAAATCCAAATGCTCTGATACCAATTGAAGGCTTTCATTATGCGAATTGGGTAAAAATAAAAAAAAATTTATCCGATAACATCTAGGATCGTTTCATTATTGCTAATTTTACTTCATTTGTTTGCATCACTAATCACAATCATATATGTTCCTACAAGAGGGATTGTGATACCATACCTATGGTCTTAACATAGCTCTATTCCTCTTCGGTTAACCTTGAATCCAAAACAAGAACGGCGTCGAGTTCGTGCTAGCGTCCTCTTCGTCCGCTCCTAGCTTTATCGCTCGTTACGTAATCGATTGCTTAATCGATAAATATTTAGCAAATCTTTAGAGGAAGAGAAAAACTTAGTTGAAGTTGTAACCTTATAATCTATGGCTAAATATGATATTTATAGGCTCTAAACATCATATCAAGACTCTTCAAATTCCTCTAGAAATTAAGGCCTTAATGAAATTTAAACTGGCACATTAACTGCTGACCTTTCATCACTAAAACTGCCATAACTTTCTCTGGATAACTCCAAACGACCTCCAATCTTCACCATTGGATTCTATACTTCGAGGAATTCAATTTTCATAGGTCATTTGTCCAAATTGGTTATTGTTTGACCTTTCAAATTCTTGTTTAAAGGAGCCTTAAAATCTTACCCGAATTTGAGGTCATAATAATGAATCTCTTCTCTATCTCTTTATTTGTTAAATAAATTATATTGGGCTTTGGGCTTTAAATAAATTTATATCTCATAATAATATTCTCATATTATTATAATAATGAAACTTATATTATACTCATAATATACACTTTTCAATAAACTTATTTTCCCGCTAGGAAGTCACATCACGTGACATAATATTTTAATAATTCCAATATGTACCTTTATTTCATGCAACATGAAATCTCGTACATAAAAATATATTAAAATATTTATTCTTATTTCCCATTCAGTTGGTGTGACCTATGTTAAGGATCTATGTTATGTTGGCAATGGGATAAAATATTTTATTCCATAAACTGTAAGCGTTATTTTAGCTATACATTACAGTTACCCAAATAACACAGATGTTTAGTTAATCTTTACAAAACACGATCCTTCTACTAAAGTTATCATTAACATTACTTGTGTCTATTCCTTGCCTTATGATATTATAATTATTATACAAAGTAGGATTGTGTCATCTTTGTATTAGAATTGTTTCTTGGTCTCCATTAAGTAAATTATAAAATTATAACTGCACTTAAGTTATATTGGATCCATTTATAATTCTACTTTACCAAGGGGCCCACAAAATATTATTTCTCATTATTAATGAGTGGCAATGATGCTCTTGACATATACCATTTTTCCTCACAAGTTATATATAAAGGACTTTACTTTTATCACTACTTGTTATAAGTAGCTTTTAATAATAATCACGTTATACATCCATCATGTGAAAAATATACATGTCTCAATCTTAGAATCAAAGGCACAATAAAAACATCAATCACACAAACACAATCCATATAATGCTTTTATATATCAGGTATGTTTAATATATGAAATATTTCATACATTTGTGTTATTAAAAGATAATCTTTTATCAACGTTTGCAGAACTACAACGTACTTTTAATCAACACAACAGTCTTATATGGTATATTAGTGTTGCTGTTAATATCCAAGACCTGTAAACATTTTAGAGTTGTATATTCATTGTATTTAGAGTTATGCGGTTCAAGACAAAGTGCATCTTCTTGAACACATCTAAATATGAATATAGAACTCATGAAACAAGATGCGAATATCATCCAATTCATAAATATAACATAAAAGTAATCAACAAAAGATAACTTTTAGAACACAAATCTAACAGGAAAAGCTCGAGGTCATTGGATATACCGATTTCGATTTTGGAGGTTGCGTGGATAACATGAAGTCGACATTAGGATACATCTTCATGATGGCAGGCGGAGCTGTGTCATGGAAGAGTGCTAAACAGTCGCTCATAGCATCATCCACCATGGCTTCCGAGTTCATTGCATGCTACGAAGCCTCGAACCATGGCGTGTGGCTCAAGAATTTTGTCACTAGATTACAAGTAATTCTTACCATCCATAAGCCACTTATGTTGATGTGTGACAAAAATTCAGTCGTACTCTATGCAACAAATAACAGAAGCTCGACAAAGTCTAAGTACATAGACATCAAGTTTCTGACAGTTAAGGAAATAGTTCAGAACAATGAGTTAAAGGTGAAACATATCAGTACAGACTCCATGATTGCAGATCCCCTTACAAAAGCACTATCACCCAAAAAGTTTCATGAACATGTTGCTTATATGGGCGTAGTACCTATGTTAGGATAGTTTGGGAAATGTGAGAGTTTGATTTTGTTTTTAATGTTCCATGCTATGTAATTTGTAACAAGTTATGATATATACAAGTTATATTTTGAATCTCATTGTGTTATTTTCTTAATGTATTTTTACCTCAACTAAGTTAACAACTAAAGGGTGACCCGTTCGAAAATAGGCACATAAAATCACACTCTCGTGTAATTTCTGAGCTATATGACCCAAGTCTAATTCCTGTCATCTAGAAATATTTGATACTGTGATTTATATCGATAAATCCACGAAGGAACTATGGTGACTATCATTTAAGTACTGTGCTCGTATGACTAATGGACTGAATTGTTAAGGAAATACGAACAGAAAGACAAAAAAAATTAAAGTAATCTGGCCAGATCCAAGATATGTGTAATCAAGTAGACCACACTTGTCCATGTGGGAGATTGTTGGAATTAAGACGTTAATTACAATAAATTAAGTTGGACTACGTATTATATGATTACAAACATGTCATGTACTGACGCTAATGTTGTGAGGAGTAATACTTGGAAATGTCGCATGTGATTTATTAATATACAAGGCAATATACTCACCAAGATTTTGGGCATTAATGCATATAGAACTTATCTAAATTGATTATAATTATTGATGGACTGATTATGATCAATTAATGTATATATGGGTCTTAGTGTAAAGTCGGAAATATTGTTTGGGCCAAACCCAACTTGTTTTGGATCAAAGCCCAAGCAAAACAGCACAAAACATGATCTATTGTGGCCGCAATAAGATTCATTGCGGTCGCAATACAGTATGGAAAGATAAGGTAATAAATCTGCCATTTTGGCATGATTTATTGCGACCGCAATGGATCCCGTTGCAGCTGCAAGACACCTGGCAAAATGTTGTCAAGTGTGGAGTTGCCTAGTCTATTGCGACCGCAATGAAATTCATTGCGGCCGCAAGAAACCTTGTGTGAGGCATGATTTCAATGCCTAGATCACACGTTATCTTTATAATTGAATAAAATGTATTTTATACCAAATTTGTGGATGTATTTGCAACAGTAAATACTAGGATTTGGAAAAAAATTAGACAGAATATAACTACAAATATTTGATGAATATTTGATAATTAATTCGGCATCATTCCAAGATACACTCTGACCCATATAAAAGGTCCCGGGTCTCCAAACGTTAGGGGGTGAAGAAAGATCAGTTCTTTGCTGTGATTAGGGCACACTCTGACCCATATAAGAGTGTTTACTTTTTCAAAAATTTCGTGACAGTCAAAGAATGGATAGCACCCCCGAGACGTTTGGAAGGATCCGTCGAGAAACACACGTGACAAGGCGCTTTCACAAGTCTCAAGACATCTCCTATGTTGACTGGATTAGAGATCAGAGATAACGAAAAGAAGATGGAAAGTAGGTAAAAGCTTCCACAACTCTTTTATCTCATTTATGTCGCAACGGTTTTGTTAATTGAATTGAATTGCAAATTGTGTTAGATTAGGAAATGGTTAATCGATGTGATACCATAATTGAATTGCACCAACTCAATGGAATAATCCCAACATAATTAAATTGTACAATTTGTTAACTAAGATACATTAAGGTGTGGGAAACTTAGATATAATTTAAACACTTTAAGTGTGATTGGTCTAACCTTGAATCGGATATAAAATTCAAAGGCTGGACCTTAATTCACACTGAGTATTTTTTATAAATTACTTGCGTTCCATGGCGGTTGTGGGGTCTAGGTAAGGAGCAGAAATGTTTTGATGTTCAGAGGAGAGCGCTAGGATGAAGTCCCCGGCGTCTTCCATTTTGCAGATCACTCCGTTTATTTTCTTTTATTTTCTCTTGTTAGGATTAGTTTGTAGTAGGTTAGCGAGGGTCAGTCCCACGTCATTTGATGGGATCGTCCTCTACTGTATGTATTTTATTTTTCTTTAGCTTTCGTTGTAAATTTATGTACTGACGCTGGATTATATATATATTGTTGGATGATCATTATTATTATGTGTGTTGTTCCTTTACTTAAATTATTTAGCTAAATTATAGATTATTTAAAGATTTAATTAAGCATTTCGTGTACTTGTAAACAAGTAACAATTTTATAATAAGTTTTAGAAATTTATGTATAATATTTGATTTTTTTGTGTAGTTTGAAAAAAAAATAGGCGGAACTTTTGAAATTTCTTTAGTTGTACAGAAATATTTTGAAAATTCTTTCGGCCGTTACAAAAATATATTTTTAATTTTCTGTCTATTTTTTACGCTAATGATTGTTAAAGGATTCCCATAAACAATTTTTTTACAAGTCAACCCTTATCCAATGTTTTCAAATGTTTTACAATTCTTGTAAGTTATCCTTACATCTTAATCTTCTAGCAGTCATATTTTATCCGACAATTGGTTTTATAATATGTTTCAATAATATCGTCACATTTCAAAAGGATCACTTGACTATTGTTATCTTGATAATTTGATCATATATTTTCAAATAAATTCATAATTTTTAAAAATACTTATTTATAAGCACATTTTTGAATTTATATATTAGTTATGTTTTAAATTTGATACAATTTGAATGTCATTTCATACTTGATTGTTGACTACTAAAATTGCATAAAACTTGATGACTTTTAATGAAACATAAAATGACACGCAAATCACACTAAATTTAATACTTAATTAATCTATATATTTTTTTTTTCTATTTTTGAACTCTTTTATCAACTTATTTAAAAATTTAGTGTCAAAATTTTCAAAATAATTCATTGTAATGTGGTCCCAATCTTCCTTAAAATTCAAAGGGAGCTGATACACTGATACGTGATTTGATACGCAATTGATACGTTCGTCCATTTCATGCGAAAATTCTCCATTTGGTACAGAACTGTCCTCGCCAGTTACAATTTGTAATGCATGTTAATTGTTTTGCAGTTACTATTTATAATGCATGTTAATTTATTATAGATTTTCATTTCGTATATATGAATTTGTTATGCATATTAATTTATTTGTAATGCATGTTATTTTTTGGTGCATATTCATTTTTTCTCAGTTGTTATGCATATTATTTTTTTCCAATTGTTATGCATGTTATTACAATAAGTATGCATATTAAATTGACTAATATGCATAACAACAACAAAATGAAGTTTAAACAGCATTGCGATTAGAAAAAATAACATAACAACTAGAATAGCATGCATAACAACAGATATAACATGCATAACAACAAAAGAAACATGCATATCAAAAGAACATAAATGAAATTTAAGCAGTACAAAAACTAACAAACAACTAGATTAACTTGAATAACAACTAAACCAAAGAACTTTAAGCATGTCAATGAAACATAATATGCATAACATGTCAAGCAAACATTCATACAAGCATCAATTCAGCAAGAAATACAATAACATAAGTTTCAAAGTTTCAAAATATAACAAACATTGTCAAGTTTTCAATCCATCTAAGCTTAAATTTATACAAATCTCAAGGACTAAACATTCAGAACTGTTCCATCAGAACACATAACTGGAGCACATAACTCACCTGCACCTCTCATCTTTAGCCAAGCATAACACATGCTTCATACCTCTGTCTTGCAACTGCTGTAAAAAATTGAAACAACATAATGTTAGAATTAAAGATGTTTAAAGTAAAAATTACATAATGATAAATAACTATTTTAATGTGTCAAATTTGTACTAAACATGCATAATAACTAAAACATTTGTCAAAGCATATAGTTTTACATGAATGAAAACATAAACACATAACAACTAAACATCAATTTATACTTAACATGCATAAAAACTGAAACGACATGCAAAACATATAGTTTTACATACATGAAAATCTAATAACATAATAAATGAATGAATACTTAACATGCATAAAAACTGAAACAGCATGCAAAACATAGTTTAAAATGCATGAAAACCTAAAACATAAATATACAGTAGATTAGAAGAATATTCAAAACTTACATAAAGTTCAAAATTCAACATTCACTTCATTGCTCTTATCACGCAGAAGATTAATCCTAGCAATGTCTCTCTTTCTTTGTACTTTTCTGCAATGAAATAATAATAAAAGAAATATTGTTATAAAAGTTCATATATTTATAAATATTTCAAAATAAAATAATAAAAAAGTAAAAATTACCAAAACTATATTGGTGGGCTGATTCAGCATCAGACTGAGAATGATTCTAATGATAAAAATCCCATAGTCCTCTTGCTTTTTCTCTATTGGGAGATTTTCATTCCAATTTAACTTGTACTTAAGAATCTTCTTTGAGATAATCCAGATTAGACTAATTTATTATACTTGATTTAAGGACAAGCACACACATTTCACACAGTACATGAACATCCAACAATTTCATATATATATAATCCAGCATATGGATACAAAGTTTACAGCGGAAGCTAAAGAAAATAAAATACATATACGAGAGGACGATCCCATCAAATGACGTGGAAACGACCTCACTAATTCTACTACAAACTACTCCTAATCAAAAGAAAGCAAAATAAACAAAGGAATGATCAACCAAAACGGAAGACGCCTGGGGACTCCATCCTAGCGCTCTCCTCTAGACCTCAAAAGACTTTTGCTCCTCACCTGGACCCCACAACCAACCGTGAAAAGTGAGTAATTTATAATAATTACTCAGTGTGGATTAAGGTCCAGCCTTTGGAATTATATCCGATTCAAGGTTGGACCAATCATATTTACTGAGAATACCTATATTAAGTTGCTACACCTAGCTTGTGTTTTGTTTAACTATTAATCAATTTAAATAAGTAATTACATCTATCCAAAGACGATACGAAAAAAAAAAATCAAAATATTTACGAGGAATAGTAGTATACAGTAACAATTATGAAAATTTATCAAACTCCCAGACAATTGTACAGAATATCAAATTTTAGAAACTCGGGTGTAGGACTTCAGGATTCGCCTCCTTTGACGGGTCTAGTATGTCGAGCACCAAATCTAAGGGTATCGTTAGACGGGTCTAGTATAATCAGCCGCCAATCTAACTTAATTCTGAGTTTCCAGAACGAAATGCCCAGGTAAAAATAGAGCGGCTATAAAAGAACACACTCGATCAAAAGCGAACCGAGAAGCCTACCTCACAAAAAGAAAACAATAAACATAAACTCTCAGTCTCAGCCATCATACGAAAATAAGGAACCGACTACCCATTTGAATAATAATAAAAAGGAAACTTCTTGTACTAGTTAAAGCCAAGGGGAGGCCCAAATTTCCCCGTTACTCACTCGGAGATAATAGGAGAACCCCATCGAATATTTAGAGATCTCAAATACGGCTAATAGAAATATATAAAGAACGGAATAGCTCCAATACTTCACATATGACACGCATACAATAAACTGAGAAACCAAACCTTAATCACTCAAAGAGGAAGTATTATAATACATATACTAATAAGGATCTTTGGAAACAAAGCTCTTGAATTGGCACTACGAGCCATCAAGTGATGATCACGTTTGATGAGCATCAGCCGAATGTCTATGAAGACAACCCGATACGAATACCCCACGGGCTATGTCAGACACCGTGACACGTAGACGTAGCACGTTCCCCTCATGCCACACATCCGACTGGTGACCACCAGCCCGACTCTCATCACTCCCGACGAGAATACATATAATATTTTATATGCATCTACTTATAAGTAGCTAATAGCCTATACGATCCGTATATCGATCTTATATGCAAGGATGAAGACCAATGACATGCAATGCAGGTTGGTCTAAATAGTTGGTTCAGTTACCAGTATGCAATCATGACAATTCAAGATCTACGAGCCTGATTAACAATTATTGGTATCTTGGTACCGCAGTTCAATTTAGGTAAGACTGGTAGGTTCTAATTAAGAGAGAAAGAGGAATATAATCCCCAAGAATCCACACCTGGAATGACGCGTGAGCTACTCTAACGGAAGATCTGCTGCGTCCACGCTGACCTCAGTGTCGTATGCAGCAGCGTCAGTCTCGTCCCCTGTGTGTGGGTCCGAGTCGACTAAGTCTCCTATTTATGTGTTTCGGGTTTGTTTAGTTAGTCGAAGGATTGGTTAAATTAAGTGAAATCAAATGAAAAGGTAACGACATTTGAGACGTCCTTGATGCTCCTAATTTATTTTATCCAATTTTTTTACTTAGTCAAGTCTCGCGTGCAGTGTCTGTGCTGCACAGCGAGTGTGTGTACAATCACATGTTTATGTCCTTTTTATTTAATTTAAGTGTTGTTCTGAGTGAGTTACTATTCTCATTATTTAATGTGACATCAGGACGATAATGTGCAGAATAAGTAAAACACCTCGCGATAAAAACATGTTATAAATTCAATTACTTTTAGTTGAACTTTTATTTAAACTAGGCAAAGAAGGAATAAAATATTCTAATAATTATAAGTGTGTTTTGGTATTATGCTTATAGAAGAATTGATCAATATAGATTATTGTGTTTATCTAATTGTTTAGTCATAATTAAGTGCACAGTATACGTATTGTATTAAATATTACTTATATACGTCTATGTGTATTGTATTTAGTTATAATATAAAGAAATTGATAAATATATATATTTATGTTTATGTTATTACTAAATCACACTTACATTCGTGTAATGTACATAATTAATTTAGTATATATTGTACTATAGAAAAATTGATCAATATATATTATTATTTGTATAGTTATACTTAGTTCCATCTATGTTGGTGGTGTTTCGAGTATTAATTATTGTATACACAAAAATACGTTTATATATATATATATAAATACATATATATACATATATATATATATACATGAGCATGGCTAAAATAATATGCATAGTACACCACATTTCGTACTATGCATATAGATATAGGTCAATAAATTGAGATTTAAGTTGCTCAATAAATTCTTCATATGAAAATATTGTAGGAAAAAAAATTGTGATTTTTAGAGCTTTCTTGCTATTTTTTAAATATTTTTTAAAAACAGTCCAAATTTAATACTACAAAAGTGTCATTTCTGGACTATTTTTAAAAAATATTTAAAAAATAGTAAGAAAGCTCTAAAAATCACGAAATTTTATTTCCTACAAGATTTTGATATGAAGAATTTATTAAGCAACTTAAATATCAATTTAATGACCAAATTAAATACAAATGACCCCATACTACGTTATGTGGTGTACTATGCATATTATTTTAGCTATGCTCTATATACATATATACATTCATAGACTATATGTAATTCATTTTATAATTATTTAGTCATGTTACTATTATTAGAAATTATTTAGTCGTTAACGTGTGTGAAATGTATAATTAGGTTTAATTCGTTTTTTACTTAATTAATTAAATTACTATTCTCATTAATTATTTTGTTACTTACCAATTCGTTTTATCATATCTATACGTGAAATAAGGTTTTATTATCTTAGTGTTTCTTGCAAGTTTTGCAATAGTTAATAGTTTTATTCTATTTCCACGATGTACTATATTCTTAATTAAGTCTATATTACGTCTACCTAAGTATTGATCATCTACATCATCTTATTCAATTAAACCACCTAACTACATAGCTACGTCGTATAAATACTCGTCATAGTTTAATAGTGCTACATATAATATAGAAAAAAAAATATAAGAAACACAATAAAACACAAGTTGATTTATTTTAATTTATTAATTAGTTTGTTTGTGTTAATCATGAGTGGGATCAAAAGCCCGAGACTCATACGTCATCGCCGTAGCTCTCGCTGCACGAGCTTATAATCGTCATTTCCCCGATATACCTTTTCTTGATCCTTTTCTTTTATTTTCGGGTCTAATTATTAAGTATTAGGGCTAAACCGCTTAGTTGTGTAATATATGTATAACCCATCCTGGCCCAACTAGGGTCAAGGCCTGAAACATTTAGAACTAGCCCTAATGTTTTTATTTAACCCGTGTAGTATCCGTTGAGTCCTATTTAATTATTATGACCATATTTGCTAAATTGGGTCGAATCTTAACGTTAATCCCCGTTCATACCTTTCTCGGCCCATAATCAAGATTCAAGCCCAAGTAACAAAGGCCCATAAATCAAATAGGCTCTAGTAATCAATGTCATTGTCCATCACATAAAAGGCTTTAATGGCTCATTTCATACTCTAACCGATTTCCCTTTACATTTGGTTAGGCCCAGCCCATAAATCATTATATACCAACTAGTCCAGCAAGGACCCAGTGGCTTAAAGCCCAAGGCCACATTTTTATTCATTCCCACGTTTACAAACAAGGCCAATTTACAAGTCAATGTTGTGTAATAACCCATACTGGTCCAGGGCCAGACATCACAACCCAGCAGCAAAAATTCAACAACAACGCAACAGATTTTATACAGGCAACATGATACCAGTGTTGGTGCAAACTATACCAGCATTTAACCCCATTATCCATCACTAAAAATCACACAATAATCACACTGGCAAGATTTTACGACAGTTCGAGGTCATGCCAGTTTAAATACATATCTAGGCAGCAAGCCACAAAAAAGGCCATGCCAGTACAGGAATGTCCTTACCAGTACTGGTACAAACCTTGGCCCGACTGGTACAAGCATCCAGCGACCAGACTCAACAAGAACGGGTCACAGAGACCACAAGGTCGAAATCAAAGCACAACAACACAAAGCAAAATCAAGCATAGGCGAAAATACAAACAAGGAAACAACTTCAATTACTTTAAATGGTTCTGTGTTTACCAGTAACGAGGTAACAAGATTTGGGGGTTTTGCTTCTCCTCCTCCGCTTCTCTGAGCACCTGCCCTGCAACCTCCCCACTTTCCTCTGCTCAATTTATAGAAGCTTTAAACGAGTTTTAATGGTGTCTAACCTCAGCACATGAGTTCGAAATCCAGCAAGAAGGGGAGAGGGGGAGAGGTCGGGGTTCGAGGGTATTTATTGAGGGGGGTGTTAAGGCGAGGGTAATGATAGCCTCTGACGAGAGGATCGAGGAGGAGAAACTTGCGGGGTGAACAGGGAGTTCAACGTTCATTTCTGTCGTGCACTCGAGTAAGTCTCGAGGTGACAAGCGGGGTTTAGTCAACAAGACTAGAGCACCTAACAGTGCGAGGCACTGTTGAGCGTGATAGGGAAGAAAAAGGGAGACGCAGCCTAACCGGAGAGGCAGTAGAGAGGGGCGTGAGGCAAAGGGGTCAAGAGCAGCATAGTGAGAGAGAGAGAAGGGATAAGGAAGGAGAGAGGATCGGCATATTCTTGTAAAAATATACAAGTATTCGCATTTCGTTTGATTTTCTTATAAATAATATGTGCATGTTAATAAATGTCTCTATTTCATCAACCAAATTATTTACAACACTTGCGTAACAACAAGAAGGGAGAAAGAAAATATTTATTTATGTACCAATATCCTTTGTTATACAAACTTCTTTATTGCACTCATCATGTGAATTTAAATTAAGGTTCTCTTGATAAAATTCGAAAAACTATTATTATTAGTTAGATAATTATTTTTAAATTAGCAAAGACTTTACGAGTTTTTACACGTACCGTTCAGGTTACGACCAGACTTGCTGGTTTTTTTATCATAAAACGCCTCCTCCATTCAGCAAATGAAGTAATTTCTTACTATACACTTGCTTCACGGACATCTTAGAAGGACCTATGTCATTATTAATGTCATTAGATTGAACGAAAAAAGCTTCTATCACGTCAGTAATTTCAATTGTCGTTTCATAAAAACCGGGAGGGGTATCAGTTGAATTATCAGAAGTTTTTGGGTATGGGAGAGAGGTTATGATCAATATGTACTTTAGATGCATTAATAAAAGGAGATGATGGAGGTGTAAGTTCCAGCCCCAAACTGAAAGTTGGATTACAAAATATTACATTATCATTTATTGAATTTTTTCGATAATTTACACCACCTGAAAAATGAAGGATTAAATAAAAAATAAAAACAACAATACACCAATACGGTGCTAAAAATTATCATATATCTATAGAAAATTTTACCATCCTTGAAACTTTTTTCTTTCATTGCTTCATCACGAGAACTTCCATCACCAGAATGAGAACCTACAAATATAGAACAAAAATTGTTAAATTTCTAATAACAGACACAAACTGCATACTAACAAACACAAGATGCATGCTAAACAATCATGTAAAAAATAACCTTTTTGGTCATTGTTGTTTGGATCACTTCCACCAAAATGAGAACATACAAAGATAGAAAAAACCTTGTTACATGTATAATAACAAACATAAATTGCACACTAAGAAGAACAAACATGTATAGAAAAAATTAACTTTGTTACATGCATACTGACAAAAACAAACAACACTATAATGTAATGTTAATGCATGAAATAATAATTATAACAGAAACAAAAATGTAATCAATCAACTTCTTAATTAGAATTAGCATGTATGATAACACTGTTAAAAATAACATGTTATATGCAGGATAACAATAACAAAGCCCTTAATAATCATATCTCATTAAATAACTAAGTTCTATGCATACTAATAACAACAAGTTATGATGCATGATAACAATGATAACATATGTGTATACCTGGATTGGCTTCTACATTCTTAGGATTCTCATTTTGTTGTTTTTGTCAACAACAGGCGTGCCAGAAGCAGCAGAAGCATCAGAAATTGTAAAAAAATAAGTTAGATTGAAAGTTAAGTAAATAACAAAGTTACATTGATACTAAATATAACAAGTTGTTTAATAAATTAATTACAGCATTATAATAATGATAACATATAAATATTACAAAAAACTTATAAATTTAATGAATTACATAATAAACATATCTTGAATGTCTTCTACATTGTTAGAATTCTCATTGTTGGTTTTGTTAGAAGCATCCGAAGCATTAGAAACTGGAAAAAAAAAAAGTAAACAAATAAACAAGTTATAAGAAGAATAACAATCATTTTAATCTTAATACAGTATGCATCACATAACAATAACAATGTAGTATGCATAACATATTAGAAGACCAAAAAGAACATGTTATTATGATATATGATAACAATGATAACATATATTTATACCTGGATTGGCTTCTACATTCTCAGGATCCTCATTGTTGTTGTTTTGTCAACAACAGATGTGCCAGAAGCAGCAGAAGCATTAGGAACTGTAAAAAAAAAACATGTTAGATTGAAAGTTAAGTAAATAACAAAGTTACATTGATACTAAATATAACAAGTTGTTTAATAAATTAATTACATTGTATTATAATAATGATAACATATAAATATTACAAAAAAAATTATAAATTTAATGAATTACATAATAAATATACCTTGAATATCTTCTACATTGTTAGAATTTTCATTGTTGTTTTCGTTAACAATAGATGTAGAAGAAGCATTTGAATCATCAGGAACTGAAAAAATAAGTAAACAATTAAATAAGTTATAAGAATAATAACAATTATTTTAATCTTAATATAGTACGCATAATAATAACAATTATTTTAATCTTAATACATAATAATAACAATGTAGTACGCATCACATATTAGAAGATAAAAAAGAACATGTTATTATGATATATGATAACAATGATAACATATATATATCTGTATTGGCTTCTACATTCTCAAGATTCATTATTGTTGTTTTTGTCAACAACAGGTGTGCCAGAAGCAGCAGAAGCATTATGAACTGTAAAAAAACAAGTTAGATTGAAAGTTAAGTAAATAACAAAGTTACATTGATACTAAATTTAACAAGTTGTTTAATAAATTAATTACAATGCATTATAATAATGATAACATATAAATATTACAAAAAAACTTATAAATTTAATGAATTACATAATAAATATAATTCTACATTGTTAGGATTTTCATTATTATTTTTGTTAACAATAGGTGTAGAAGAAGCATCCGAAGCTTCAGGAACTGGAAAAAATAAGTAAACAAATAAATAAGTTATAAGAATAATAACAATTATTTGAATCTTATGACACTATGCATCACATATTAGAAAGACCAAAATTTACCTTGGGTTTGATCTTGTGGATTGTCGATTGCTGAGTTTTCCAGTGGTGCATTACCTATTCCATCACAAATGACCAATTGGTATGCATTACAACAATAACAAAATGTGTGAAAAGTAAATTAACATGCATGATAACAATGCTAATATATGAAGGTTAAAAATTAGTTTTTTACAATAAAAATAACATCAATAACATATATTACAAGACAAATAGTACGCATTATATTGTAAAAAAAAAGAAAATGTACCTTGCTCTAAATTCTCAATGTGTGGATATTCTTGATCTTTACCATGCTCTAAATTATCGTCTGGTACATCATTTTCCTCCTCTTCAGACTCACAATCACATGCCAAAAAATTGAAATAACATGAATAATTTATATGCATAACAACAATAATAAAGTGTCTAAAGAATCAATTACCATGAATGATAACAGTGATAATATATAAAGGTTACCACTTAGTTTTCTACATGCAAAATAACAAGAGTACCACGCATTAGAATGACAAGTAGAATGCACTACATTATGAAAAGTTACAGGTATCTTGATCTATATTGTCAGTGTTAGCATTTTGTTGGTTTCTTTAATCATTTTTATCCTCTTCAGACTCAGTGTCACCTGTCAAAGATTCTAAAGTATGATGCATGTATAACAAATTAAATATTCATATATAAATCATTTAGAAATTTATATATTTTCAACATGCACAATAACTTAACTGTGATGCACAGAAGATATTTGAACATCCACAATAACTAACATATGTACACATGCATGATAACATATATTTCCAATATGCATAATAAGTAAACTATAATGCACAACAGATATTCTAACATGCAAAAAAATAGATATTTTGCAATATGATCTATCTTGGAATTGCTCATGTGCATTGTATACTGCTGGATTATCTGATGGTACATTACATGTTCTGTGACAACAAATAAGTAGTTTATATGCATTATAGCAATAACAAGGTGTGTAAAGAATAAGTTATCATGCATGATAACAATGATATTATATAAAAGTTATAGATTAGTTTGACATGTGCCCTCATTTGGTTCATTATGTGATTCATGTCCCAATTATAATACCTAGAAATGCAACCATTCTTGTTTCTAAATAAACGATAATTAGCATGCTCAAAGAATAAGATCTGATGAGAAATAAAATAGAAATAATAACAAAACTTAGAACAAAAGTAAGAATGATAAATAATAATATATGAAACAAAAATAAACAAAAAAACTCACAAGAACTGCAAAAGAACATCCACCAAAGATTACTGACACATTTGGATTCGCTTGCAACTTGTTGCGTACCGTGACAAGGGATACCATGAGATTCTCAGGCACCGAAAATGCCCATGCATAGTTCTTTAAATCATCAATACAAGACACATATGGAATAAATGATACATTAACCTCACCACTTGTTGCTAGAAAAAGAAACACATAGAAAATATGAAGTATCAATAATGATACAAAATCTCTTCTATTCTCTTGATCCAGAACCAAAGTCCTCAAACAATCTTCCAAAGTATTGAGGCTGACATGATGACTCCTTTGAAAGTAATTGGCATGCAAACGATTGAGTCTGTCTCCTGATTGTACCCGATTCATAGAATCATTATAAAGATAGCTATTGTTCCCATCAAACTTCAAACCTGCAAGAAGTTGAAGAAGTAATTAACATGCTTTCAGAAGAAATTACAAAGCATTGTAATAGAGCTAATATGACTGTGAAGTTGAAGAAGTTAAGAAGTAATTAACATGCATTCAGAAGAATGTAACATGCACTCAGAAGGAAGTAGCATGCACTATAATAGAGCTAATATGCATTATAAGGAATGTTTTAGAAGAGAGAAAAATTTAATATTAAATAAGTAAATTGCAGACCTAGAATTAATGCAACATCTCTGACTATAAAGGATATACTCTCACCCAAGATCTTGAAAGACATCAAGTCAGGATCGAATGAGAGAATGATTTGACGGAAAAGCTCATTCATTGTAGACATCTTCTTAGGCATTTGAAAAAATGGAAGAAAGGAGTGAAGCGGAGAAGTGATTTATGCTCATCATCCAATTTTCCTGCCATATCATCTTGATAAAAATTGGCCAATCATATTGGGCATAGAACTACAAAATTTGATTTTCTTGCAAAAAAAAATTAATTTACTGTTATGCATGATAACAGATATTTCTAATACTATAATAAATAAACTATAATGCAAAGCAGATATTCTAACATGCACAAAAAATGAATTCAAATAACACCTAAGCATAAAATGAGTTCAACATGCACAATGTCACGTATTTTGACAACCCGCCGTGTATTGCTACACAAGGCGTAATTGCACATCACATACATTACCAATAAATACAAATAATTATCATTCAACTAGCCACATTTATTTTATTTAATTGAAGCAAGTCTTACAATAAAACGAAAGGGCAAAGTAAACATGATCTTAAATAGAGGATATAGCAATGCGCAACCATTACATCTACCTAAACAAATAACAAGAAAATTGAAAATGGAGCATAAAGCAAATATGTGGCATAAATCGTCATTATTTTTTCCCACAATCTCATCTCACTCTAATGGTTGTTTTTCGCCTCTGTCTTCACTACCTGGAACTCATTAATCAAATGGAATGGGTGAGAGATCGAACTTCTCTCTCAGTACGGAATTTAGTTCTTGCCTAGAGTTTAATATTTTCTCATTTTGTTCTCAAGGAGTTGTGTAACCTGGTCCTGACGATGCAACTATACTTCTAAAGCAATCATAATTCACATTTCTTCATGTTGCATATTATCAACTTCGTTATTTCAATTTATGTCTTGCTTCCTTCTCTATGCCTCACTGATTAGGAAATCCATCCCTCCTGATCTTGGTTGTCGCCTAAGGGGAGAATTCACTCAGCCTTAGGTTAGACCCGTGTCGCGAATCCATGCTGTCACACGTTATCGAGGGGTCTAGTCGAATACCGAACCCAAGGTATACCTCCTAATAATGCGAGCGCACACTATTAGCCCTTGTTCTGACGTACTAACCTTGAGGAAATCCATCCAAGCAAGGTCCTCATGGAAATCCATCCAATTTGAGGCATCTCGTGGAAATCCATCCAATGAGTTTCTATCTTTTTGACGTTGCACTTTTACATTTCAATAATTTCGCTTATCAATCTACTATATCTTAATTTCATGCAAGCATGCTCAAGCCGATAACAAAATAAATCTTAAACTACTTATTTTTAAATTTCAAGGGCTCAATTCGATTTAACATAATTGCTAAAAATAAACATGAACAAAGGAAATGAGTAAAGTATTAAAAACTAGGAAGCTGTACCTTAGTTATCAAACAAGGGAGTAAATCCTAGACTTTCGGGACGTGATCCTAATCAAATATATATATCCAAAGTCAATCTGGTGCTTTACAAGAATTAAATTGTTTGTTTCACATTTTATTTTAAGGCTCCAAAATAGTTTAGGTATTTATTTACAAACAATTGAATACTAGGAAGCTCAAATAAAAATGTAAATTTGAATTCCGAATCATATGATTATAAGAACAAACTCTCAAAATTCCGAATACATAAATAATTTTCAAATAGAACAAGACCAACATTTTCTAAATGTGTCGTGTCTTAACCGTTCCGTTCTGATCTCTTCTAATTTTTGATTTGCCCTCTCGTAAGGAATATAGGTCCGAAACTGAGATCGTCCCTATTTGATTTGCAAAAGCTCGAGTCCAGCTCATACTCATTCAAGCCCTCTGGACTATTCAAATTAAGCCTTCTGGACTACTCTGCACTGTGGAATCTACTCGCCGTTTGTTTCTGTACCTGTCGAGTTGTTTGGTTCTCTGTATTATTTGACATGAATCTTTTTGTGAGCCCCAATTATGTTCAAATGTCCCCACGGCCCACTTAATTAATATTTTTATAATTCCAAATTTCTAATAAACCACAAAATGTACATTACAAGTTTGCAACAAATATCAAAATATAACATAATTTCTTTTCTCACCCAAGAAACAATATCCTACCCAACACAAATCTTCAAAATAAAGCACAAATCTGAGAGCCGAAACTAATTCTTCTAACATAGCATAGAAATTGCCTATCATTGTAGTCTTAGACAAAACTGAGGAGGATTCAGAGAGGAGCCTAGTAGATGTGCCAAGCAATGAATAATTTTTTCTTAGGTTCTTTAACCATATGGAAACTTGAAACAATAACAGTTACAATCGAAAAGAGAAATTTACTGATTCACATCCCCTGGAATACTTCAACGAAATGGGCAGCAGACTCCTCCCTGATTCTCACCGTTGCTACAACATTTTATCCTGTCCGCACAGTAATTGCTACAGTACCAACACACAAAAACTGTCCATTCTATTTTGAGAATGGCTGTCCATTCCAACGGATACGAATTGGGTGGGGGGGGGGGGGGGGGGGGGCATGGCCCACAGTGGCATAAAGAAGCTCTTACTAATAATCAATTCCAGAAGGTAAGGTATCGTTGCGCAATCTTCTACCTACTTCATACATGTGGTCAATCATTTGCAGCTCGCAAGTATATATCAGTATATGGTTGTTGAAATTGATTTTATTGAAAAAGTCAAGAATTCTGAAAGCTCAGTTCTGGTACATACATTAGACATCAAATAGTTCTCCATATGCTCTTTTAATTCTTGATGTTTCATCCAACGCATTTCTTGTGAGTTCTTTTCCAGGAAAATTCAATAACAACAAATGTTGTCGTTGATACAGGTAAATAGAAGATGCTCCTTTCCTTTGGTCGGTACAAAAATATTTTTTAATTTATTGTCTGGATTGTAACGTTAATGATTGATTGTTAAAGGATCATCATTCTTAAACAATTTTTGTACAAGTCAACCCTTATCCAATAATTAATTAATATTTTCAAATGGTATACACAGCTCTCTTAACATCTTAATCTTCTAGCTGTCATTTCGAATTTTACATTGAAATCGAAACGGAATGACAATTTTCTCTACAATGCTATTCCAACTCTGTGTTATTCTCCTAATTGCCAAAAACACCCTTGGATCCTCTTCCTCGCAATGCTTTCACAACCCTCCGACTCTGAACTCGACATTCGGCAAAGGCACCGTTGTGGACAACCTCGGGGGACTCGAAGCATACATCTCCGGCTCCTTCCAATCCTCCAAACCCACCATCCTCCTCGTCTCCGATGTCTACGGTACTTCCCCCATTCCTCTTTTACTTTTTTGTCCTACAAAGTTCTTGAGTCCTCATAGAAGGTTTGTTTAATCCATGCTCGACCATGGAAATCTGATAAACAACCGTGGGAATGTTGGGTTATATTTGAACGGTTTGGGAAGCAATGCGATTCAATTAGAAGAGTCAAATGTATGTGAACAACGTACAGCTTCCTAGCTAGATTCTACGTTCTTTTTATGAGCATGTCACTGTGCTTTACAAAAGCATCAAACAAGTCGTACTTCTCTTTCGTATCTCAAACTTCAGAGTTCAAACGAACAATTCAAATCATAAAACTTTATCTTGATATTATAATCTCATTAGAGATCGGATTTTATATTTTTTAAAACTTTTTTACTACTTTTTAAAGAGATGAAAAATCATCAATATCGAATAGTCTAAAAATCGTTAGATTAATCGACTTTTTACCCTTTTTAAAAAATAGTAAATAAATTCTAAAAATATAAAATTCGATCTCCAAAGAGATTGTAGTAGAAGATAAAGTTCTACAGTTTGGATCGATCGCTTGGACTTTAAAATTGAAGATATGAAGGCAAAATACCGCTTGATTGATTCTTTGTGAAGTACCTAGCCATGCTCTATTTTTATTGATTACTGGTTGCATATGAACTCCCCCCAACAAGATAATTTGCTATTGTTTTTTTTTTAATTCATGTGCCAATTCCTCTTTTGTAAAGAGCATGTTCTGACAGAAGTGTTATTTGATATATATTGATAATAAAAAGTAAAAACAATATATTTGATAATAATAATAATAGTTGTGCTAATACAGTAATAGAAATGATAAAAACAACTGTTGTAGCTCGGGAACTATTTGAAAATAAAAAATAAGGTAAACTTAAACTCCTAGGTTAGCTAGTGGTTTTTTCTTTTTTTTTTGTAGAAAACTCTATTTGGGTGTCCCATTGTATCTTATTAATAACTTCCAGAATGTAAGGCATCCTTGCACAATCTTCTACCAACTGCTTACATTTGATCAATCAGTTGCAACTTGCAATACACTTGTTATAGAAATTGATTGAACTGAAAAAAGTCAAGGTTCTGAAAGCTCAGTTCTGGTATATGTTAATCATAAAATAAGAGTTCTCTATATGCTCTTTAAATTCTTGATGGTTCATAGGGAAATTCAATAATTTTAGATTTGTTTCTCACCCAACTGATTTAACAATTTTTTTGTCTGGTCATTAGTCACGCTTTGTATTTGTACTCGCAAATAGGGATCACACTCATTCATTGTTTGATCAGTAATTTTTGTTGTAAGAAAAAAAAAAAGCAGAAAAAACTTTACAACAAAACGAGAACCAACCTTTGGTCTAGTGGTTAAGGGCAAATATGTTAGGATAGGAGATTGCAGGTTCGAAACCAGCAAGGGAATCCTTTATCGATAGTTAAAGTTGGGAGGCTTTTACCTCCAATCTTTATCTATAAAAAAATATCTTTACAGCAAAACTTCAGAAGTATTTTCCATTTTACTTGGCTTCTGTCATGCTATGAATATATTAAACTTGAAAGTTTATTTGTTGTGTCACACAACTAATTACTAACTAGAAGATGCTCCTTCCCTTTTCCAGGATATGAAGCACCAAACCTGAGGTTACTACATTTTAATTTCTTTCTTACTTATCTATATTTCCTAATGTTGATTAATGTTCTTTTGACAAAAAATAAATAATAATAAAATTGTGATTTGATCTAATAGGGCTTTGGCAGATAAAGTGGCAGATTTTGGATTTTATGTGGTGGTCCCTGATTTTTTCTATGGAGACCCCCTGCCAACTAATGACTCTAGTCAGTTTTCCACGTGGATTAAAAAGCACGGAACAGTATGTATTGACTTCACGCTTTATTTTACTGGGTTTTATGTTGTCATCATCAATTTTTTTCCTCATCATCTTGTTTTCAGTTGAATTTCAAGTTGAGCTTAATCAGGGATGAATGATGAACATGGTAGCGTTGAGCTGACTGAAAGTAAAATTATTGCTAGCGCTATGCTATAATACCAAATTAACCATCAACTTTGCAGCAAATTCCTAGAGAAACTGGGAAGAGTGTTGTAGTCTATGGAGTTGGTATTATAATATAAGAGTTTTGAAGGCATTTTTACGTGGGAATTCCAAACTTCAGTGCTGTTCAATAATTGTGAACTTCTGTAATATAGGACAAAGGATTTTCAGATGCCAAACTTGTTTTACAAGCACTAAAAGAAAAAGGTTCATGTGCCATAGGAGCCGCAGGTTTTTGCTGGGGAGGTATTTGTCATCTCTTTTTGTTGTTTTATGTATTTGTCTGTATAGTTTACTTCATTAATAATCTTTTACCTTGGCTTTAAGCCCCTAAGGAATATAGACTATAGAGAATGTATACGGTCTTTTTTCTCAGCTCATTTTGGTAGTGTAGTTCGTTTAATCGCTTTGACTTGACTAATATCAAGTAACAATGATTTACATTACGCAAAACACACCTCATTTTATGTATGTTATAGCAGAGCTGTTTATCTGAAAAATGTTAGCCTAGTTTCTTAAGTACCAGTTTTGTTTTCAGGCAAGGTTGTAGCAGAATTGGCAAAGTCATATGACCTCAAGGCAGCAGTACTGTTGCATCCTGCTACTGTCACTGTTGATGATATTAAAGGTACATTTTTGTTTCAGTTTATTTAATGATTGCTTGCAATTCATGTTGTTTATGGTGTGTAATTTTCTGGGGTTATGCCATTGTTAATCTGTACCAAGTTTAAATATCAGAGGTCAAGATATCCATAGAAATTCTTGGAGCAGAGCTCGACAAGACTACCCCTCCAGAAGTGATAAAACAATTTGCGGAGGTTCTCTCTACCAAACCCGAGGTGACTTAATTTCCCTTTTCCCTTCCATTATTTGTTTGTTTCTTTTTTGGGCTTTTCTTTTGAATAGCTCAGGTACGTAATTCGTACCCCTTGGAGCTCAAACTAAGGGTGTCGCAATTCTTGACTAGGGAATGTAAATGGCCAATACAATTTGCAGCTCGATTAAACTTTTTGGATCAATAAAGCTAGCTCGACTAATTTACTATGTACGTACTTTGTTTTAATAATCTTTGCAAACAGGTGCCAAGCTATGTGAAGATATTTCCACAAGTTGCTCATGGTTGGACTTTACGATATAATGTCACTGACAAAGAGGCTGCAAAGAAGGCAGAAGAAGCCCACAAATACATGCTACATTGGTTCACCAAGTATGTTAAATAAATAAATGATGGTTCGACTTTACTCCATGTCCATGAAGTTGTAACATGGATCTGATGGAGCGTGCGTGTTTATCCGTGCTAATACTAGCTAGTCAGCTCCTCTTATAATTGCATGCGGGGTTTGCCAATTTCTCTCTTTTTAATGGTCGAGTTTGTACTCAATTAACTTTTTATTGCTTGTGCTGCGAATAGATGGATGTGTTATCAAATGAATTATTATTTTTCATTTTATAAGATAGGTTGATTTATTTTGATAAGCAAAACGGAAGACGTCAGGGACTCCATCATAGCGCTCTCTTCTGGACATCAAAAGGCTTATGCCCCTTATCTGAACCCCACAACCATAGTGAAACGTGAGTAATTTATAAAAATTACTCAGTATGAATTAAGGTCCAGCCTTTGAGATTATATCCGATTTGAGATTAGTTATATCTAAGTTACTATACTTAAGTGTGTATTGATTATAAATCTTACCAAAGAGACGATACGAGAAATAAATCCAAAAGTGATATGAAGAATAGTAATATACTATAAATAATATGGGAAGATGTCAAAACTCCCAGACAAAGGAAATGAAACGTCAATTTTTGACTCCAGTGTAGGACTTCAGGATTCGCTCCCTCAGACGGGTCGTAACCACAAGTCTAAGGGTATTGTTAGGCGGTCTCAAATCAACCACAGGCCTAACGTAATCGTTAGACGGGTCTCAAATCAACCACCGCCCAACTAAACTCTGAGTTTTCAGAACGAAACGCCCTGGTAAAAATAGAGCGACTATAAAAGCATACTCGATCAAAAAGCGAACCGAGAAGCCTACCATCACAAAAAGAAAATAATAAACAAATTCTCGATCTCAGCTATCATACGAAAATAAGAAACCGACTACCCATTTGAATAATAATAAAAAAAGAACTCCTTGTACTAGTTAAGGCCAAGAGGAGGCCCAGATTTCCTCGGTATCCACTAGAGGTTAATGGAGGAACCCCTTTGAATATTTGGAGATCTCGAAATATCGGCTAATAGAAATATATAAAGAACGGAGTAGCTCCAATACCTCACATATGACACGAATACTCTAAACTGAGAAACCGAATCTTAATCACTCAGAGATGAAATATTATAATATTATATACTAAGGATTTTGAGAATAAAACTCTCGAACTGGTACTACGAGTCATCAAGTTATGATTATCGTTGGTGAGGATTAGTCGAATGTCCTTAAGGACATCCCGTTGAGAGTATTCCATGGGCTATGTCAGACACCATGACACATACTCCCTCCACGATGCCCTCATACTACATTCAATCTAGAACTCACCGGCCCGACTCTCCTCACTCCCGACGAACATAGTATATATACTATTTTATACGCATCTCCCTATAAGTAGTCTAATAGCCTATACGATATGTATATCGGATCTTACATGCAAGATGAGGTGCAATGACATGCAAATGCAAGTTGGTCTCAAATGTCGGTACAATTACCGGTATGCTAATATGACAGTTCAAGTTCTACGGGCCTGATTAGCCATTGTTGGTAGTTTGGTACCGCAGTTCAAATTAGGTAAGTCTGGTAGGTCCTAAATAAAATGAAAGGAATATAATCTCCAGGAATCCACACCTGGAAGCAACGAATGAGTCGTATTCGTCAACAGTTGCTTCCTAACAACATCGTAGCTTCTACAACAACGTCAGTGTGAGTGCTAACAGACATCTTGTAGGGTTGTATTAGTAAGAGGTATGTACCTGAGAAATGGACGACCTTGTTTAGGTCAATTATTCAAATGATTTATGTGAGTGTGTAGAGTTCCATGAAACATTAATTTACAGACGTAGGTAGAGGAGTGTAGAACTAACGTAGAATAGCTAAAACAAGTGTTGGTGGACAAAGTGTAACAGGCATTGGCATCGCAAATATTGAATTCTAGTACAATAATTATACAAGCAAGATGATTTACAGAAATGATGAGATTGATCACGCGATGCAAATAAGTCAGGTAAGCAATACAACCAGTACAAATAGAAATGGAATACTTGAATGGCAATCACAATCTTACTGATAGGATCGGGCACCAGCCAAAATGAATGTATACCTATAATAACAGAATATAATCCAAACAACCCCAATATGATGAGGGTACAAGAGGTGCAGATGGACTAAATCAAGAGACCTAGAAAACAAGTTCCAATCTCGAGAAAATAATAGCAATCATGCATACCAAGGATGCAACATAATTGTGACACCCCGAAAATTTTGATCCAACGGGGGTGCTCAAATCCATAGTATATTCACAACACATGTCCAGACTTGTCAACCTATGTCGTCAAAAAAACAGAAAACGATAGAAACAAAATGGAGTCAGCTATAAAGCTAGTAATCGGTTATTTTACGACGCGCTTCTCCTTAACAGGTTTTAACAATAATTCAATGTAATATTTCAAGCTCACATGCAAATAACATCATAAACAAACGAATATCAACAACCGACAGAAGAAATGAGTGTAACATGTCTCGACTTTACATGGTGTCAACAGGTACTATCGAGTCAACCTATACTAACTTTGGTCTGGTATTTCGGTTCAGATTCATATAACATAGCAATTCGCATAATTTCGAGACATTTCCTATTTCAAACAAACACATGTCAAATCATTGACCTAACGTCATCGTTAGGCCCAAAGAAGTAATATAATCCCCTATCCCAACCGGTACTGGGCACAGAAGGGGACAGTTCCTGTGTGAGCATAGAGAACCTATTTTGCAAAGTCAGGTTGCGATCCTCGGCCTTCGTATATTACCTTTATAAATCCAATACAGTCAGACCCACAGTTTATTTTGTGGCATCATATCAAATCCATTTCCAGAATTTTCAATTACGGAGAACAGTCAATATGGTTAATCACTCAAATAATGCAGTTCAACAAATGCAATGGAATCGAATATCAAAATGCATAGTAAAATATATATGAAACCATCAAAGCCCATTTCAGAACAAACCACACACAATTCAATCCACAATTTCAATCCGAATCACACATTCGGATCAGATAGTCAGAGATCAAAATACAAGTTAAGGAGAAGTCTGGTTACCTGATCAGAAGACAATTCAAATCGTCAAATCAACTTTTCCTGAACTTCAAACAACTGCGTCGTATCGTTGAAAATCCAATGGAGAAGCCTACTAAATCATCAACGGATATTCAGAAATTCATTCCTTATGTTTTTACTATTTTTCTAATTAATCTCTCTTTTTTTTCCGATCTTTGCTTTTGTATTTTTACCCTTTTTCTTTTTTTTTCTTTTCCCTTTTCGTTTGATTTCATATGGGAAAAAGATATATATTAAGACATTCAATGGCCATGGGTTGTGGCATGGCAGTCACGTGGTGGCAAGGGGCCACGTCCCTTTTTCTCTTTTATATTTTTTATTTATTTTTTTTTAAATTCTTTTTTTGCACTTAAACCCTTATAAAATTTGAATTTACGAAATGATCCAAATAGAAACATACCAAAATATATTAAAGAAATTTTTGGGATGTTACATTTCCTCCCCACTAAAAAAAATTTCGTCCTCGAAATTTGAATATGAATTGAGATATTACAAGAATAGGAATTAAACGTTAATTCATCTCTAGCAGTATGGAAGAGAAGCATGAACAACACTAGTACCAGGGTAAAGAAAATATATAAGATCAAAACCAATATTAATACAAGAGGAAAAACAGGCATCCCTGAAAATCTTTAGAATCATCGAATTATGCTTATCGGGTTTAACTCATATAAAGAAAATTGAATGCAATTAACAACGTTAGGCGAGAGAAACAATTGGTAACTATTATTCTTCCCAGATCGAGAACTATGAATCAATTGCAGACAAATACATTTAAGTCGAAACAACAACTTAGTGCCAATGGACCTCCAACAGAAGTTATTAGCAATAGTCAACACACCGGTCAAAATGATTATCTACTATTTAATATGATAAATTTTTAATAATTGGTCAAAATGTTGAGTTCAGATCTTTCAAAGATTACATCAATTGATCATGGTAATTAAGGACATGTATCATAATACTATTAGGTCACACATCCAATAAGTCAAGCTTGAATCCAACATATATAAGAACAAAGAAGTATTAATTCATTTTGCATTCTGATATAAGTTTCAACTTTTTTTTATTAATATTTCAAACATATGAACACATACAGGATAGAAATTGTCTATGCAATTGAATTCTCTCAGCAAATTAAGTTATAATTTAAGAATCACGTGCCAGTAAATTTATGGTCCATTCTTACAGTTTATAGGGACCAAATGCTCTGATTATCATAAGTGATTCAATTAAAACGAATTTCTGAGATTGTTTAAATCAAATTCTATACTGAACTAATACCAACTTATGAGTTGACCAGAGTTATTCTAATTTGAACATAACACTCAAGCAATTTATCTTCAATTACTCTAATGCATCTACGTATAAAGGTAGACAAAGGAAAAACAGGAAATTTCTATATCTATTACTGTATACAATTTCGCAAATAAAATTAGTTGCTTCATATTAATAAGTCAATTGCTTTCATCAATCAAATGACAATAATATTCACGGATACTTTCATAACTGAACAAATATTATTTTATTTCGCAACTCTTTTACTATTCGAGCTTGAGACGTGTGGGTTATGGACTTAATACGCTTCTGTTGTGCACTCTGATAATAAGAAATACTATCCAAATCAAAGGAACTTCAAAGGAAATTATTCAAATCGAATTAAATACTAAATTAAGACACTAATATTTTCAAATGGATCTTGGAGCGGAATATATATATATACATGAACAGAATTAAAATAAGAAATCAGCTTTAATAATATAATCAATTGAAAATGACACCCAAAGTGAATAATAATTAAAGTATTTTATGGTCCATTCCAGCCGTCAGAGACAAAATGCTGTAATTATCAAGCATGATTCAAATGGAAATGATAATGATCGAATACATGATTTATTCAAATGATATTTATCAAGACTAAGATTAAATAAGGATAAAATTCAATATGAAACAAAATCAAATTATGGACCAACACAGAGGTCTAAAGAACACAATGCTCTAACTTCACAGTTACCAACCAAGTACCATCCTATTAGAATCGAAATAGAATACGAGTCGAGGTCAAATTCGAATACAAGTCAATATCAAAACGACAAAGATATCTTATCAAAATGAAGATCGAATATAGGTCAAGATAATATATGTATCAGAATTAAATACGATCGAGTATGGACCATTACACAGCCTCGAGGAACATAATGCTCTAATACCAATTTGTGACACCCCGAAAATTTCGGTCCAACGGGGGTGCTCAAATCCATAGTATCTTCACAGCACATGTCCAGACTTGTCAACCTACGTCGTCAAAAGAACAGAAAACAACAGAAACAAAACGGAGTCAGCTATAAAGCTCAGTAATCGATTATTTTACGATGCGCTTCTCCTTAACAGGTTTTAACAATAATTCAATGTAATATTTCAAGCTCACATGCAAATAAAATCATAAACAAACGAATATCAACAACCGACAGAAAAAATGAGTGTAACATGTCTCGACTTTACATGGTGTCAACAGGTACTATCGAATCAACCTATACTAACTTTGGTCTGGTATTTCGGTTCAGATTCATATCACATAGCAATTCGCATAATTTCGAGACTTTTCCTATTTCAAACAAACACATGTCAAATCATTGACCTAACGTCATTGTTAGGTCCAAAGAAGTAATATAATCCCCTATCCCAACCGGTACTGAGCACAGAAGGGGACAGTTCCTGTATGAGCATAGAGAACCTGTTTTGCAAAGTCAGGTTGCGATCCTCGGCCTTCGTATATTACCTTTATAAATCCAGTACAGTCAGACCCACAGTGTATTTTGTGGTATCATATCAAATCCATTTCCAGAATTTTTAATTACGGAGAACAGTCAATACGGTTAATCACTCAAATAATGCAGTTCAACAAATGCAATGGAATCGAATATCAAAATGCTAGTAAAATATATATGAAACCATCAAAGCCCATTTCAAAACAAATCACACACAATTCAATCCACAATTTCAATCCGAATCACACATTCGAATCAGATAGTCAGAGATCAAAATACAAGTTAAGGAGAAGTCCGGTTTCCTGATCAGAAGACAATTCAAATCGTCAAATCAACTTTTCCTGAATTTGAAACAACTGCGTCGTATCGTTGAAAATCCAATGGAGAAGCCTACTAAATCATCAACGTATATTCAGAAATTCATTCCTTATGTTTTTACTATTTTTTCTAATTAATCTCTCTCATTTTTTTTTCCGATCTTTGCTTTTGTATTTTTACCCTTTTCCTTTTTTTGTTTCTTTTCCCTTTTCATTTGATTTCATATGGGAAAAAGATATATATTAATACATTCAATGGCCATGGGTTGTGTCATGGCAGCCACGTGGTGGCAAAGGGCCACGTCCCTTTTTCTCTTTTATATTTTTATTTTTTTTTAAATTCTTTTTTTGCACTTAAACCCTTATAAAATTTGAATTTACGAAATGATCCAAATAGAAACATACCAAAATATATTAAAGAAAATTTTGGGATGTTACAATAATTGAGAGTGGTAACGAGGCTTATCTGATCACGATAAGGATAAAAATACGTAGACATACCAATAACACAACAAGTCGATGTAGAATCAGGTTATGTGATTCAACAATAATTACATAAACGAGATTGTGTAATTCAATGATAACCTAGGTCAAGTAAGTCAAACCAATCAAATAAGCAACACAACAAGAATGAGGGAAGAAAGGACAATAAAAAAATCAACAGTACCTAACCGGTATCAATCAATACTATTCACAATAAACCAACATCGATAATGCAATATAAGAATGGTGAAACAATATAATTAGGATAAATTAAGAAACTTGAAACAAAAATAAATTACTGACACGAGAGAAAGTAACGATGTCAACCTAAGATGTCAATGACACATCATAACTCAAAACCAAGGTAAAGTCTTAACATATCATGATATGGGTCAAACAAATACACATACAAGCAATATCACAAACAATGAAGGATTTAGTATATGAACACCAACCACAACACAAGCATAAGAAAACGAAACAAAAGCATCAACTTTATGTACCTCAAGTGACAAAGAAACATGCCAGAATAATGAAGAACAACATGAGCTCCAATCGAGTGAGATCAATGATTAATCAACAAAGAGGAAATATATCAACATCATTTGTCCATAAAGAAAGTCATTTTCACTGATGCTACGATATGGCTCACAACGAAAGTGATAAACAAGATAAATGAAACAATAAGGACAATCATGATATCAAGGTAAGTGAAGGAATGATAACAAGCTCTAATACATAATACACAAATGTGAAAAGTGTAAAGTTGTTGCACAGTTCATTTATTTCAGGGATACACAATCGATTCAATGGTGTCTCTAAGGTAAACGAGTGAAAAGACCACAAAGAAATAATAATAAATAAATAAAACTAATTTCAACAAGTAAGATGGAATATGGATAATACAATGGAGCAATTACAGAACTAGCATACAACATAAACTTAAGGAAATCAAATTCCGTACGAAAAATATGTGCAACACGAGAATGAGTTTACATAGTTAAGAGGTGAAGTGTACCTAGCATACAAGGTTGATCATAGAGTAAGATTGTCAAATAGATAGGTAATCTGGATCTTCTAATATCGACATTAGGTCCAATGAAGAAATCATTAACAAAGATCTTATTTATAATTCGCCATATCAACTTAGTTACATCAATGCTAATAAGAGTCAATCATGAGGTGATAAGAGAATACTTCAACCAAGTATTGCAAAACAATTTGATCCACATAGTCAGAAAGATCCCATAACAACTTAAGAAAAGCCCAGACGACACCAAAGACTGACCAAACAAGACAAATGAATAACCGCTACTAAAGGTTATAAAGTCAATGATCAAACAAGAATTGAGAGTCTGAAACAAATACGATAAACTCGATCTTTTAATTAAGAACACCAACAACATATCACATTTTAAATCACAAGGTAAAATTAAATAAAAGGGACTTAACATTGAAACTTATTCAAGCAATAAGAACAATTTAGGTTTCAAATTGAAGATGCTAACTAAGTCATATGCTAAGATTGCTAATAATATTTGCCACCGAATGGTTTAGTCCTAATGGGAGTGTAAGACAACAAAAAAGGATACATGCCAATGATAAAGATGCCAATGAGGTGAAATACGCAAATTAGAGTTGGTCCAAGCTATCTTTTATCCAGAAAATGATTAAATTAACATTTAAAGTTGAACATGTTAAAAAGTGAGAAATACCACAACGTATTATCATGTATGACAAAGGAACAACACGAAGTTTGAAACAAACATGCTTAGAAACTCATTACTCATGGAAGATAGTCAATCTTTATCCATTTTGAACATACTCAACAATTTGACAACCACTACACAATATTGCATAACCTAACCATAATATTGCATAACCTAACCACGATTCACGTGTTGCCTCTATAATCACACAAGATCCACATACATGGATGCTCAGCCTCAACCCGAGAAATCAAAGGAGAACATGTATGTTATAGTAAATAATTAAAGAAAACATTAGTAAGTAATTAAAAGAAAGTAGTAATAAATTGTGTTGTAGTAGGACATTTAATGCATTTATGAGCCAAGGGTCTTTTCATCATTTTAAAAAGTTACAAGGGGTAAATTGCAAAAGACCAATTAAACAACTTCTTTTCCTTTCTCTGGACCCTTCCTACCGCCATAACCTCTTCTATTATTTTCCTTCTTCTTGCCGTGGGTCAACAAATCATTTGTTCCTTTCTTTCCTTTGTTCTTTGTCGTGGGTTAACAAACAAAGAAAAGAGAAGCATTTCCTTGTGTTCACACCATCATTTTCTCTCCTTTGTCTCCACCGTGGGTCAACAAAGAGAATTCCTTTTGTTCTTTCCTTGCCGTGGGTCAACAAACAAGAAACATTTCTTTGTGCTTGGTGTGTTCACACCATCAAGGTGATGGAATTTTTATGACTATTCTTCTCACTTCTTGCTTTTGTCTTTCTTTCTTTCTCTTCTCCTTGCCGTGGGTGTGGTACAAAAAGGGTGCAATTAATTAAATGGTTGGTTTAACCAAATGAAAATAAGTATGCTAAATAAGTATGTGTATGGTTATATAAATTGTAATTAAGTGTTCATGTTGCACCAAATAACAAAACCTTAGTATAATTTGTGTACAAGCATGTTGTAAGCATGTTGTACTTAATTGAGACCATGTTTGGTTTGAATATTAGTTAAATTGTTCAAATTTAATACCAACCCAAATTCAATTTAAAGGTATACTATGTTGGGTTTAATTGAAAGGTTATATTAGTTAAGAACCAAATTAAAGGTATACATGCCCTTGATGTTTACATTCAATTGTCATTTGTTCAATTACCAATTAAGATCAATTAAAATCTATAGTTCAAAGTCTTAAAAAGAAGAAGGAAAATATTAGCAAAACTCAAATATGTTATTATCTTGGTTTAGGTAGATTTACGGGGGATCAGGAGAGATTGAATACAGACGCATAACGATTCGATACGCAACGACTACTCGTCAGGTGCGTAGTTTTACTTTCGGAGTTACAAGAGGTTTGATTCTGAAATGTGAAAATGATATGTTGCATTTTGATACCCGATTGAATTGAATATTTTGGAAATTCATCATTCATGGTTATATTGACTACTTGTATTGCATAATGGAGTATCATTTTGTCTGGTTATCTATATTGTGTGTTCTCCATTTTTGATCTTCTGGAATGATATGGAATTTTGCAAAAGAAAGGTAATATACGAAGGACGAGGATCACAACCTGACTTCGCAAAACAGGATCTTTATGCGCATATAAAAACTGTCCTTTTTTGTGCTCAGTACCGGTTGAGATAGGGGATTATATTACTTATTTGGACCTAACGATGAGACGTTGGGTCAATGATTTTGATATGTGATTGTTTGAAGTATGAAATGTCTCGAAATGATGTGAATTGATATGAAATCTGAACTGAACTACCAGACCTATATTATTATAGTTTGTATTGTAAGAACCGCTTGATACCATATATACTCGAGACATATTATGTTCCTTTCTCCTCTTATTGTTTGATAATCGTTTTCGTTTATTATATTGTTATATTATCATTATCTTTGCATATTGTGGATAATAAGTTTCAGGTACACGATTTCTTGTATATACGAAAGTAAAACTAAATATCGCACTAGGAAATTATATTTCTAATTATGTTGTTTATACATTTTTGCAAGTATTGGGTTCGATGTGTGAGACGAGTCAGTTGTCGAGTAGGCCTTTTGACCTTTTTTTATGAATCATAATACTATATCAGTGTGTATATTTTGTGCATCGGGGTTTCACATCTTTTGTGTTGTGATACTTGTGAAAATCCCGATTTCATGTTGTACCTTTTGTATATGAATACTTGTAAAACCTTTGTTGTGTATGATCGTTTCTTGTTATAGTATTGTACCTTTCTAGTAATGTTACATCTGAAATGATATTATGATTATGTGAATTGTAAATGCTATATTGATTATGCTTGATTGTTAGCCTTACGAGTACATTGTTCATGTATTCGTGGCGGGGATGTCATGCCCTAGGTTTCGGGGTGTGACAATGTACCAGGGACACAAAAAGAGTATTTGAAGTCATTCATGAAAGGTGGGAGGCGGTGTTGATTTGATTCAAGGCAAAACAATGACTCAAGGTGAGAGTTCATCGATCTTGGCAGCGAGGAAGAGCTCGGGTCAGCGGCGGCGACTGGCCGGACATCTCTGGGTCGGACGAGGTTGGAGGGGAGGAGAGGGGTAGCGGTTGTGGCCTCGGCACGCTGGATTCGACGGACATAAGTCGTGGTAGAGGGGGGTGCACGTGCGATTTTTGTTGTGCTCGAAAGGAGCGACTGCAACGAACTTAATTTTCAATTTAACAATTGGTAACCAAATTGAGATAAAATTGGCAAAATTCAACAAAAGAAGCAATTGGTGTTGGCATTAAGCAACCATTTTCATTAATAGAATTCTTACATACCTAATTATTCTCATACAGTCTTTATATATGCAATGTCTTAACTAAAAAGAAGTAAAAATGTAAAGTAGTAATTTATTTCAAGAGACAAAATATCAGACGCAGCTGATAACACTAACAAATCCTAACGGTACTAAGCATTCTAATGAAACCGTTTCTTTATTCTTGTTCCTCTCCATTTGGATCTAACTGCACGCTTCATTCTTGTTGCTATGGCCCACCTGCAGTGACTGAGTTTCTCCCTTTAATTGTTGCTGGGTTTCAGCGCTATTTAATTTTCTCCCTTGGAGGCCCAGCCCATTAAGAGTTTGTTTATTCTCCGCCACATTTGAATTCTCAACTGTTGCTGCTCCTTCAACAGCTATATCCAATTCTCCGATTTCTCATCGCATTATCCCCTCCTCAACAAAATTTGTGTCCTCACGAATGAACTCTAGGAATCTATTAGCAAATTCCTCGTAGTCTTCCCACGTGGCATCCTCAGTTGATTGCCCTTGCCATTGCACTAACAGTTGAATTTGAGCCACATTATTCCTAGGCACCATTCTACGTCCCAGTACCAAATGTGGTACCAGCTATACCTGAGGCTGAGGATTTCGTAAAGGTAAGATGGGAGAGTGTACTTGATGGTTGCCAATCTTGCCCTTCAACTGTGAAACATGAAATACAGGGTGAATGAGTGACCATGGTGGCAAATTCAAACAGTATGCTACTGTACCAATGCACTGAAGAAGTTCAAATGGCCCATAGAACTTAGAGCTGATTTTCTGATTCCTGACCCCTCCCACTGAGATCTACCTATAAGGCTGAATTTTTAAGTACACTCAGTCTCCCACTGAGAATTTTCTTTCACTTCTATGCTTATTTTCATTTCTCTTCATCCTCTCCTAAGCTTTCCTCAGATTTTCTTTTAACTGAAGGAGACAAGTGTGTCTGTCTTGCAAAAATTCATTCACACTTTCCACTTGGCTGTAGGAGGACTTGCCAATGCTAATAAGGGGGGTGGGTACCCATAGAGTGTTGTGAATGGAGTGGTTTTAATGGCATTGTGCCATGTGGTATTGTACCACCACTCTACCAATGAAAGGTAACGAGCCCATTTGTGACTCTTATAAAAAACCATAGCCCTCAAGTACAATTCTAAGCATTGGTTGAGCTTTTCTGTTTGCCCATCCGTTTGGGGGTGATAAGTTGTACTCATATTCAGTTGCACACCCAATTTGGCCATGAGTTCCTTCCAGAATCTACTGGTGAAGGTAGGATCCCTGTCTGATATGATGCTGGTAGGGAGGCCATATAATTTGTACACATTATCCATAAATGCTCCGGCAACTGTTGAAGCAGTGAATGGATGAACAAGAGTGATGAAATGTGCATATTTGGTCAACCTGTCCACAACAACAAATATTACTTCATACCCCTTGGATTTGGGAAGCCCGAAAATAAAATCCATACCTATGTTGGTCCAGGCATTGTCATGTATTGGCAAAGGTTGTAATAGGCCTGGTGATGTATGTGCTCCTCCTTGTTCGACTGACAGTTGTGACATTGTTGGACAAATTGATGGACATGTTCTTTCAATAAAGGCCAATAGAAGTTTCTCTTCACTTTTTGGAAAGTTGCAGTTATCCCAGAATTCCCTCCAATGGTAGAATTGTGTAGCTCTTGTAAGATCTTGTTCCTCCAGTCTCCGGTGCTTTCTACACAGATTCTACCCTTATGCCTAAGTATTCCTGCATGCTCCTGCAACAAAGGGTTTGGTTCAGCATGAGAATGAGATTGTAATTTAGCTCTCAATCCTTTAATCCATTGATCACCAATCTAACTAGCCTTGATATCCTCCATCCATTGTGGAATCAATTCACTCACTAACATGATTGCATCATTGCACAATAATAATTGACCAGATTGTCCCTCCCTTCTGGATAAGGCATCAGCCACCTTGTTCTCCACCCCCTTCTTATACTCAATTTTGTAAGAGAGTCCTAACAATTTACTCAGTCTCCTATGCTGCATTGAGTGTTAACCCTTTGTTCAAGCAGGTATTTCAAACTGATTTGGTATGTTTTGATTATGAACTCTCAGCCCAAAAGGTAATGTCTCTATTTGGAGACAACAGTGTACAAGGCTAATAGCTCTTTCTCATAGGTGGATATGCCTTGGTTTCTAATTCCCAGTTTCTTACTAAGGAAGGCAATTGGCCTTTTATCCTGCATCAGTACAGCTCCAATTCCCCCTTGGCTTGCATCTATTTCCACCACAAAAGGTTGATGGAAGTCAGGCAATTTCAACACAAGAGCATTGCTCATGGCTTCTTTGAGAGTATCAAAAGCCCTTTGTGTCTCCACATTCTAACAAAAATTATTCTTTTTGAGCAAGTTTGTTAATGGCCTAGCAATAATGCCATAGTCTTTGACAAATTTCCTATAGTATCTAGTGAGTCCCAAAAAACCTCTCAGTTCTTTCACAGTATTGGGAGAAGGCCAGTTGAGCATTACTTCCACTTTGTTAGGATCAGTAGCCATCCCAACCTGGGAAATAATATGACCCAAATATTCCACCTTGTTAACTCCAAAACTATATTTTGATCTCTTGACAAAGAGTTGATGATCCTTCAGAACTTGTAACACTGTGTGCAGATGTTGTTGATGTGAATTCAAGTCTTTGCTATAGACTAGAATATCATCAAAGAAAATAATTACGAATTTCCTTAAGTAGGGTTTAAACACATCATTCATTAAAGCTTGAAAGGTAACTGGTGCATTAGTCAATCCAAATGGCATCACAAGAAATTCAAAGAGCCCTTCACGGGTCTGGAATGATGTTTTATGGATGTCAGACTCCTCCATTCTGATCTGGTGATAGCCTGCCCTCTCGTAACTCATCCAACAAATCATCTATTAATGGGATTGGATACTTATTCTGTATTGTGGCCTCATTTAATTGTCTGTAATCTATACACATGCGCCAACTGCCATCCTTTTTCCTAACAAGTAATACTGGAGAAGAGAATGGACTGACACTGGGTCTGATCCAGGATTGTTACAATAATTCTTTAGTGATTTTCTCAATCTCCATCTTTTGAAAATGAGATAATCTATAGGGCCTCAGGTTGATGGGTTTTATGAGGTTGCATGGTGATTCTGTGGTCAATGGTCCTTTTGGGAGGTAAGCCCACAGGTTCTGCCAACACTTGTGGAAATTTACTCAGACTTCCATAAGGGTAGGGTCAGTGGCAGGCAAAAAATTTTTACCTTCTTCAATCTGAAATAGTTGTGCAATAGACAGTTGGCTTCCTTTCTGCACTTCTTTCTGCACATTAATCTTGTCATCAATAGTCGTCATCTCAGGAGGAATGTGTTTAGTGCAAAGTTTGACCAAATTGCCCTCAATCTCAATGATCATGATACCCTTCATCAAATTCAACTTAACATCTCCTAAACTAGCTATCCAGTCACAACCCAACACCACATCATATCCAGGTACATTCAGTACTTTAAGATCAGCCTCAAATGGGTGGTTTTGTAAACTTAACTTAACTTTAGGGCAAAGCTTATCTGTTAATAATTTTTCTCCATTGCACTTCTATAAAGTTTGATCGGTTTTGGAATTGTCATCAGCTTCAGCTTGTCAACCAACCCTGGGTTAATGAAAGAGTTAGTTGCTCCTGTATCAATTAAGACACATATGGGAAGGTTACCAATCTTGCCCTTGTACTTGAGTGTTTTAGACACATTGCCTCTAGTGGAACCACTGAGTGTCACTAATTGTTCCTCCATCATTTCCTCTATAACTGGTTCATCTTCATAATGCAAATTGTCTTGAAATTTCTGCTCTTCATCACACACTTCCTCATCCTCTTCTATAGCATGAATACCTTTAGTGCATCTGTGACCTTGAACTCATTTATCATTGCATCTGAAACATAACCCTAAGGCTCTCTTCTGGTTAAGGGTCAAGTTGGCAGTCTGTTTACTGGAAGGGGAGAAGGATGGTTTGGTGGAGGCAATGTGAGAAGAAGGTGGTTTGGAAATGGGTGCAGTCCTTGTAACTGGTTCCAATTGCTTGGTTGGTCTGTAAGGCAGATAGAGGGATTGCCTCCCTGGTTGAGAAGATGGAGGTTGTAAAAAATTTCTAGTCTTCTGCCCAATTTGCACAGTTTCTTTAATTTCATAAGCTAAATTGATAGCTTCACTGAGGTTCTTAGGTTTAAAAAGTGCCACAGGTTTTCTGATTTCCTCTTTAAGACCCCCAATAAAGTTCCACACATAGTGAAACTCACCCTTAATGCCAGTATGAGCCATGAGTCTGGATTTAGCCCTTTGAAACTCTCTCACATATTCCTCAACAGTACTTTCTTGTTGAACCCATTTGAATTGAATACATGGATTTAAATGAGTTCTTTCTTTGAATCTTTCAAAAACATCTTTAACTAACACATGCCAGGGTGGATTTGGGTTCTCCATTATGTAACAACTGTATCATTCCTCGGCATCCCCTGAAAAACTCATAGTGGCAATATGTACCATGTACTTGTCAGGTGTTGGATAATAATCAAAATAAAACTTGCACTTTTCAACCCAATCATTAGGCCTAGTACCATCAAAAGTTGGTAAGTTCAGTCGAGAGAGGAAATGTGTAGGAACAGTTTTGGAATTAGATTGTATAGCAATGCCTGAACCTCCTAAACCTTCTAACACATCATCCCCATCCCCATCAGAACCAGCTAATGTACCACTAAACTGGCCCACATCGATGTTTTTACCAGCATTAACTAATTTGAGGTCGGTACTCAACTTATTCATCATTGTCATGAGCTGTTGAAACTTATCGTCCACCGATCTATTCACTAGTTGTTGTTGATCATCTCGTCGAGCTGCTTCTGACACAAATTGTGTGAATTTCTCATTGAGAGATTGGAGATCTAACTGAGTATCGCTCAGAAGATTAGATCGAGTATTAGGAGGCATGGTGAGTAATTCAAACCCAAAAGCGATCTTTAGGGCTCTGATACCACTATTGTAACGAACTTATTTTTCAATTTAACAATTGACTAACCAAATTGAGATAAAATTGGGAAAACTCAACAAAAGAAGCAATTGGCGCTGGCAACAATCAACCATTTTCATTAATAGAATTCTTACATACCTAATTATTCTCATACAGACTTTATATATGCAATGTCTTAACTAAAAAGAAGTAAAAATGTAAAGTAGCAATTTATTTCAAGAGACAAAATATCAGACGCAGCTGATAACACTAACAAATCCTAACGGTACTAAGCATTCTAATGAAACCGTTTCTTTATTCTTGTTCCTCTCCATTTGGATCTAACTGCACGCTTCATTCTTGTTGCTATGGTCCACCTGCAGTGACTGAGTTTCTTCCTTTAATTCTTGTTGGATTTCAACGCTATTTAATTCTCTTCCTTAGAGGCCCAGCCCATTAAAAGTGTTTATTTCGCCACATTTGAATTCTCAACTGTTGCTGCTCCTTCCACAGCTATATTCAATTCTCCGATTTCTCGTCGCAGCGACGAGCTCCAAGGAGCAACGGAGGAGGAAGGGAGAGGTGCGGAGCAGGAACGGACGACGCAACCGATGGCGATGGTGGTGATCCTCGTCGGAGTAGAGGAGAAGTGTGTGTGCGGAGAGAGCGAGGGTTTATCCCTATGTTTTTTTTTTCCTTTTTGTAGTTTCGCTGACGGAGAGAACAAGACACATCTCTCTTCTTCTTTTTTTCTTTCCTTTTGCTTTTCCTTGGTCTTGTCGCGGGTACAGAAGGGTTTTAATTTGGGGTGATTTTCATTTTTTTTTCCATTTCAATTTTTTTTGTGGGTTAGCAGAGGCCACGAGGCCTCTTAGGATTTTTTTTTATTATTTTTTTTAAAGGAGAGAGATAATGATAGTTGGGATTTATTGAGAAAATTGTTATGTGGTTCTTTGTAATGCATAGTTTAAAATGAGTGTAAAATATGGATTGATTGATTTGTTTCAAGGTTTATATAAATTTCAGAATTTATTATTATCGCTAATCTTAACCGTGATCTTGTTATATTTATAGAAATTCTTAATTTAGTTATTTAGTCACAAATCAATTCATCTTTAGGTTTTTATTAGATTTTATTTTTGCTATGTTAAACTTTGTTTAGTAATATGTAATATTTTGCTTGATTAAGTTGATTGATTATACTCACATCCTATATTATGATAGTTTGGAATTTTTTTTTAATTTACTTGTTTCAAAATTTAGGTTAACTATTTCGCAATTAATTATTAAGTTTATTTTATCATTAGTCATATGTCTTACATTATGCTAATTAAATTTTGTAAGATCAATGCATTTGACTTAGAGGGTTTTTATTTATGTTTTTATATACTTTATAATTCGTTATTAAAAGTTTTAAATTTTACACATTTTTACATGCTAATTTCGAGCTATGATATTATTTAATGAATAATTTTGGTGATTAGCATGATAATTATTTATTAAAATAATTATCAAAAATAGCGAGTTTTACATTTTTAGATACATAAAAGAATATTCTTCAATTTTCGTCATTTTAGGAAAATTTATACATATTCGCTCATCATACATTATTACAAATAATGTCTGATATTTCTTTAGATTATATAATGATGAATTAAAGGTTCCTTCTTGTATTTTACAACAAAAATATTTATTGTTTTGACATGCATTCAAAAGTTTGTTGTGCATTAGGAAAAATATGGTGCTCAGCTGTTTTCTAAATTGAGCTAGATTGAATCAAAACTTGAATTTTAGCTTGAGCTTGATGTTAAATGCTTGTATAATATTTGCATGATGTTTAGAAGGGTATTGGAATGCTTCTGTGATGATTCAAGTTCTTGGTTAGCAATGAAAATCTTAATCAGCCTCGAAATTGAACCAAATTCTACCAAATTGAATCAAATAAAAAATAATCGTGGATAATTCAAGTAAATGCTTGCTTGATGTTATAACATATTTGTATGAGCTCTTTGTACCAAAAAAAATGAATTGAGCCCTTAAGACTCAAAATTGGACTTAAACCTCCACTGTTTCGACTCAAACCAGCCAACAATAAGCTAGACACGATAAATTCGAATTTTAAAATTAATTCAAAAGTTGAAATCAATGCAAGCATGCTTCTAAAGCCTAGGATCAAATTCAGGAAATCGAGACCAGAAGGGATGGTGAAGCTTTGCCGTCTCTGGTGATCTTCAGGTGCCAACAATGGGCCCAATCAACTCCCCTCATCAAGATGATGCCAGAGGAAAGCATCAATGGACCCCTCGGTGCTGCAATCGCCTGCCCCACCATGATGTCGCAAATATTTATTTCAGCCGACCGTGATGCTGTAAATATTTATTTCCTAAATAAGCCTTCGTATTTTATGACATAAAATGTTGAAGCGTGTATTTATTTTATCTTTTGAACTAATCCTGATTGTTCTAGTACGAATACTACTAAACCGTAGTTATTTCTATACCTCACAAATATGCGTATTAATCAATTATAAATGAATTAGTTCAACCTTCAATATATTTAATAATCTTTTAATTCCTAATTTAAGATCATATTCAATATATATATATATATATATATATAGAGGGGGGATCCATGGCCTCCTCCTCGTGGCCTCCACTCCGTAGCCTCCAACCCTATTTTCCACCAAAATCAATGAATATGGCCGATCCGGACCATTCAAAACATTACTCATACTAATATAGACTTGGAGACTAAATTTTAGATTTTTTTGATTTTTTTTACTATTTTATCGGACGGGTTGAAAATTGGATGTCTATAAGTCGTTAGATAAATCCAATTTTCAACCCGCCCGATAAAATAGTAAAAAAATTCAAAAAAATCTAAAATTTGGTCTCCAAGTCTATATTAGTATGAAGAATATTTTCAATGGTCCGGATCGACCATTTTCATTGATTTTGATGGAGGAGGCTAGAGGAGGCTACGAAAATGGAGGCCAATGGATCCCCCCTATATATATATATATATATCGAGAGAGAGAGAGAGAGAGAGAGAGAGAAATGCTATGGTGCACTATGATGCCAAAGGACTTTTGGCACTGGGAAAACTGAACCATTAGATGTGTATCCCTTGTTTTAAGATTTGTACTTCTGAGAAAGTCTAAAAATTGCAAAAATATGACCAATCCTGAACTGTGGACCTAGAAAACTTGAAATTAAAAGCCAACAAACCACATACTTAACCAAATTTTAATATATGAGTGATTGGAGAATTACGTCAAAAAGCTCAAATTATATAGAAGCCCTAAACGCTACCGAATCGATTAAAGAACCCGCGGTTGGTTTCGTTAATCCGACTGAATCAAAGAGTGTTACTGCTACCATAATCAAACAAAATAACACCATAATCCAACTCTTGGTGAGACTTACTGAAAATTTGGAGGATTGTAAAGAAGTCATTAGAAGTATCAGGCAAGTCGTAGCTGATCAAACGTCAGCCGGGACGAGTACTGATATAACTAATACCCTTGACGAATTACAGAAGAATTTAGAGAAATTGAATTTAGGAGAATCAATCCATAAACCAAAGAAAAAGGAAGTACAATTCTACGTCTTCAAAGATCCACTAAAAATTTTTGAAGAAGAGAAAAAGAAACTAAAATGAACAGAACGCGTACTGAGACTGTGATGGAACCACGACCATCCATCTCAGAGCGGGAACAGCAAAGCCGTAATGAGAATCAAACTCCAACAATTGAGGATCAAATTCGAAATTATAGACGTAGCTAGAGACTACGACAAGAAATACAAAGAAGGTTACGCGGAAAGAGACAGATCGGGTACAACAGGAGTTTGGAAAGCCAATTAAATCCTGACGCAGAATTAAACATATCCCAGTTCAGAAGAGCACAGTCAGTACCAGCAGAAACACTTTATCAAGATGGCTGGACTGCTACTCAACATAGGGTGTATCAACATTACTCTGACTAACGAATCCTCGTAACTGATGGACAACAGTTAGAATTACCATTTATTACCCAACGGAGTTATGAAGAGATACAGGGATCAGGATTTCAACATTTACACTTGGGGCTAATAATGATAAGATTATATACTTTACATCGTAGAGAAGCAGGTGTAAACGCCCTTGTAGTGATAAGAGTTACCCGATGGGCAGACGATAGATCCATAATTGGAACAATGGAGATGGATTTAACTACCGGAACCCAACTAGCATACTTAGCACCTAATATGATGCTTAGTATAGCTGATTTCTTTAACCATATACAGTTGGTAGTTCAGACACATGGGTATGAAAACTGGCAAGCTGGAGAGAGTAACCTATTATTAACAAGATCATTAATAGGTAGACTATCTAATACAAGTTATACCAGCTTCAGATATAATGTGCAAAGAGTTTCTGATTACCTAACCAGTAGAGGTGTCCAAGCGATCCCTGGACAATCACATACCACGGAGGGATTAAGGGGATCAAGGTGGATTATTAGACCGCCGAGTGTAGCAGAAGTACAGCATCCACAAGATGCTATGATTCGCACGAGATCAAACAGAACAATTTTATTAAAATTAAAAAATTATGCGGCTACACAACCATCTCAAGGACCAATAGTTGGGACTAATGATGAAGAACAACTGTCAGAAGAAGAAACAGCCTTAGTACTGTTTGTAAACGTGTCCTATGACGAAATAGAAGATAAGGAAGATGATGACACGTAATGGGGAGCTATTCAGCTAACCGCCAGTTTGGCTGAAGTAGAAATGGAACAAGATGGTCCTGTATGGGACCAAAGTGATGAAGAAAACGAAGAGGATTTCGTAAATCCTTTCGCGGAAGGTGGTGGAGATAAGAACAAGTCTTCTTTTGAAACTGAAACTGTATACGTTTTGGGACAAGAATCAGAATTAGATTATCCTATCCTGAAACAATTTCTTAAAAAACCCGTTGTCCAAAACACAGTTTTATCTTCATCGATAACATCAAATTATAATCTACCCCCCGAGCCAACGATGGGAAGAATAAATTATCCACCAGGTAGATTAAGGAATGATGATGAATCATCAGGAAGTGGATTCATGCAAAGACCAAAAGGTTTACCCGGAGGAATCGGATCAAACCAAAATGAGCCGTGGAACTTACCAACTACTATGCAAAAGCAGGGTGCAATGTTAGTCTTGCCAGAAGATATTGGCTTATACAATGATGTCATTTCAAGATGGGAATCAATAACGTTAAACCTAATAAGTGAAAGAAACTTCGATAATAATAAAGCTAAAATACAATTCATCGAAAAGTTATTAGGCGAAGTAGAAAAGAAAATATGGATCCAATGGCGAATGGCCTTTGAGGCTGAATACTTAGCCTTAGAAGTAGTGGCAGATGATACACAAAACGTAATATCTCAGATTAGAAGAGTATTAATTCTGGAAGATCCATATCAGGGAACTACTGATGAACAAGAAAGAGCATATCAGAATTTGGAAAGGCTATCATGTGAACATGTGAAAGATCTATTCTTTTACATGAATGATATTAAAATATTAGCGGCAAAATCAGGAAGAATATATATATCCCCCGAACTATCTGAAAAATTCTTTAGAAAGATGCCACCGCTAATTGGGAAAGAACTTGAACAAGCCTTTCAAAAAAATTCCCAGGAAATACAGTTGGGGTAATCCCCAGAATTCATTTCTCTTATCAGTACCTAGCCGAGATGTGCAAAAAGATTGCGTTACAAAGAAGCCTAAAGGACTTAACGATATGTAACAAAATACCCATCCCAGGATACTATCAAAATAATAGAAAGAAATATGGGTTAAGAAAGGCTAGAAATTACAAAGGAAAACCTCATGATTCACATGTGAGGGTATTTAAACGAAAGCACGCAGAAAGAGTACGTAAATGCAAGTGTTTTATCTGTGGAGAAGAAGGACACTTTGCCAGAGAATGCAGGAATAAGAAAGGTAACATAGTAAGAGCCGCAGTAATGAACGATCTGGATTTACCAGATGACCTTGATGTTGTCTCAGTGGATCTAAACGAGCCGGACAGTGATGCAATCTGCAGCCTGTCAGAAGGAGAAGCTGGCAACACAGAGTATCATGTGCGAACTTATTTAGAAGAATTACCTATGGAATCAAATCTGATGCTACAAATTACAGACTTCGGTTGGAGAAGCAAAGTCAAATTACCCGAAAAACAAGAATCATGTGAGCATAATTTTGAAGAAACAGAAGTTCAAAGGAGTGTAAAGAAACAGAAGTTCATGTGAGCTTCTGTAAATTAACAATAAAACCAGAATACGGTATAGGATGTAAAGAATGTAATCTCTCGGTCTGTTCATTATGCGCCCCATTCTATTTTGGAAAGCAGGTCAAACCAAAGACTTCTTTACAGTCAAGACCTTACAATAATAAAGATGCACTAATAAAGGAATTGACTAATTATATGGTGTATCTTGAGGGCGAAATTGAAAAATTAAAACAGACATTACAAGGAGAAAGAGAGAAAGATCTAATCAGGGATTTAACTAATGATTTTAAAAATCTCTCAACAAAAGAGAAAGATGAGATAGGAGAAGAAGACGAGATGAGAGATGAGGGATTAAATAAGGGCAATTTTAGATATTGGTGGAACAAATTGTTCAATTGACCAATTAGAAGCCCTGGAACCCAATCCATACCCGGTACAAATAATAGGAGTTAACTCAACCCAGATGGCAAATAAGAAACTAAAGGGTGGCCAGATGACAATTGACAAGAATAAATTCAGAATACCCTTTACTTATAGTTTCCCCATGGGTATGCAAGACGGTATACAAATGTTAATTGGGTGCAATTTCATTAGATCAATGCAAGGTGGACTAAGAATTGAAGGGAACACGATAACGTTCTATAAGAATGTTACTGTTGTTCAAACATCTACTGAAACAGTAGCCCATTCTGTTGCAATTGAAGAATTAGGACTAGATGAAATAGAGTATATCACGATTCAAGATGCTCTATACCATCAGTTGCTAATTACAAATCCAAAATTTGAAAAGAGATTTGGCAGCCTCTTAACTAGACTCAAAAATCAAGAATTTATTGGTAATGATCCTCTAATGCATTGGCAAAAGAATAAGGTCGTATGTAAGCTTGATATCATAAATCCAGACTTGACCATAGAGGATAAACCATTGAAACACGTAACGCCTCTCATGAAAGAACAATTCGATAAACATATAAAAACGTTACTAGAAATTGGTGTTATCAGGCCAAGTACCAGCAAGCATAGAACAATGGCCTTTATTGTAAATTTTGGTACATCTATTGATCCAAAAACCGATAAGGAAATAAAAGGAAAGGAGAGGATGGTCCTTAATTACCGAACTTTAAATGACAATACACATAAGGATCAATACAGTCTGCCCGGTATAAACACAATCCTTAAAGATCAGTAATAGCAGAATATTTTCCAAATTTGATCTTAAAAGTGGCTTTCACCAAGTAGCCATGAGTCCTGAATCTATCCCTTGGACAACTTTTATCGTCCAGGAGGGTTATATGAATGGTTGGTTATGCCGTTTGGCTTGAAGAATGCCCCCCCCCCCCAATATTTCAAAGAAAAATGGATAATTGTTTTAGAGGAACAGAGGCATTCATTGCAGTATGCATTGACGATATTCTAGTATTCTCGGAAAACGAGGAGAAACATGCACAGCATCTAGAGGTGATGTTAGCTATTTGTGAAAAACACGGTTTAGTACTATCACCAACTAAGATAAAAATCGTTGTACCTGAGATTGACTTTTTAGGAGCACAGATCAATAGAGGAAAAATTAAGCTCCAACCACACATCATTAAAAAGATAGCCAACTTTGATATAGAACAACTCAAAGAGAAAAAGGGTCTAAGATCATGGCTTGGAATTTTGAATTATGCTAGATCCTACATCCCGAAATTAGGAATTTTGCTTGGTCCTCTTTACTCCAAAGTCAGCCCACATGGAGATAAAAGATTGAAAGCCTCAGATATAAATTTAATAAAACAAATTCAGGAACTGGTCCAGAATTTGCCAGATCTGAGTTTTCCGCCAGAGAACGCATACATTATACTAGAAACAGACGGTTGCATGGAAGGATGGGGTGGGATTTGCAAATGGAAACCAAGAAAGAATGACCCCAGATCAACCGAGAAAGTCTGTGCATATGCCAGTGGCAAGTTTGATGTTATAAAGTCAACAATTGATGCAGAAATTCACGCTTGTATGGAAACGTTATCGGCCATGAAAATTCATTATTTGGACAAGCCGGAAATCACATTAAGAACATATTGTCAAGCGATAATAAGTTTTTATAACAAGTCATCTAACAATAAACCCTCGCGCGTTCGATGGGTTAAGTTTGTTGATTTTGTAACAGGTACAGGAGTACAGGAGTACAGGTGAACTTTGAGCATATTGAAGGAAGACTCAACTCATTAGCAGATACTCTCTCGAGACTTACAACTGCTGCCCTTAACACACAATGTCTCACAGACCAGCAAGGGCTGATGCTCGAGAAATTGGGTCCAGTACTAGACGAAATGCACAACAAAGAGGAAAATAATGTGCCAGTCCCGAAGGAATTAACCCAATCCCTTCAGGAGAAGATTGGAAACATGTTTCCCTTATCAATGCAAATCAACTACACGCACAACAGTTTGAAGCCTACATCAGCAAACCAAACCAGAGCCTCAAAGAATGGCGTGAAAACACACAAAGATTGTCCGACACCAAGGAAATGCACAAGCGACACACCTTGGTGGACATTCAGCAATTGATTTCCATAATTGACAGGGAGGAGAAGTATTGTAAGCCTTACCAACGCAGTGACTGTATCCTAACTGATAATTATTAGATCTTAAAGAAACAACTTGAAATGCTTAAAAGAATGGAAAAAGATTTTAAAGCTTTTCGTAATAATGTTATAAAAATGTAAATTAAGGAAGCTGTGGTGAGTCCCAAAGTTTAGCATGAAAACTGCTGAATTTTGATAAATAAAACTTAAGGATCAGTCTGGCAGGGTCCTATGGGTAACTGCTGACTTTTTAGGTCTGGGTCACTCAATTGTGAGCATCTTTCTTTTGTTTTGTTTTCTTATGCAGGTGGCGTGATAAGATAACCACTACTAAGTGTTTGCTTTAGCAGGTGGATGGACTAGAGCCGTTCACCAAAAATTTGCTTTATTTTGAGTGGAGTGTAGTGCTCAATTATATGAGCACCTTTTTACTTTATTTTGAGAAGAGTGTAGTGGTTAGCTGAGTCACCCACTCACGTTTGTTGTCTTTTGAGACAGAGTATTGTGGATATCAATTTATTCACATGTCGATGGGGCCCAATGAGCACCCGATGTGGTAAATTAGAATCCAGACTCTTGAGTCTCTTAGCTTATAAATACCTTGTGTATTCAGAGTTGCAAAACAAGCTGAGAACCAGCAAGTTCTACTTCTCTTACTTGAGTATCAATAAAATTCCAACTTTTTAAAATTTCTTCTTTCAAATTCACTATTCCACACTTATCTTCTTACTATCCCGCGTCCTCAGTGGCCTGCGAAGTTTGAAGATCGATCCGTAAGGCACCATTCTGGTATCAGAGCTTAATTTTTGGTTAGTATCTTTCATGGCTTTCTAAATTCTTTCATAATTTCTAGAAAAACAGGGATGGAACGGTCATAAAAAAAAAATCCCTGGGATAAAAATTGAACCCGAAAAGCTAGAAGTTTGGGAGACGTGTACTTAGTATAGGCGATAAAGGGGGAAAAGTACCCAGAGGGGGGAATAGTACCATTACGTTCATAATATTAAGAAGACACCCAAATGAATGACTAGAAAGTTTAAATCCAACGGTGAGGAAGGGTCTAATGCCATAAGAACCTTGGCACTATAGTGCACGATAGTCTATCCCTATATATATATATATATATATATATATATATATATATATATTTAGACTTATACTTTTAGTTCTAATTGATGTGAGTATATAGTCTCAAAATTGCATGTTCGTTGTTTTTTTTATATGGCTTAATTTAATGTACTTAAACTTACACCCTTCTGGTGTATCTGTATCAATTCATACTAGAATGGACTTTAGGATAAGAGAAATTATAGTTAGTGCTTAATTATTTTATTTATTTAAGATTAACATATAGTGATAATGCAACATAGAGTTACCATTTGTGTTGTTATTGAATTTAAAAAAATCAGTTTTGAATTTACTCACGTGAAGCACCATCTAATTCTCCCAAAACATATTTTGACCTAACCATTTCTAAAACTAACCTTTATTTACTTAAATAATAAAGAACCCTATTATTATCTCTATTTATTTATAATCTAAAATTTTATCATAGCAATTCAGATATGCTTATGTGCTTGTATGTGTTTAGTCAAACACTTAACTTGAATAATTCATCTTTTAAGGAATAATGTACCAGTATAAATTTTATTTATAGCTAACTTATTTTTCACTATGGTAAAAGAAGTACATACATGTCTACTTCTTAGTTTTCAATTTCAACAGAATGCATGAGTTATTTTCATATACCAACCTTTATATAAAGAAGTTCATGTTTCAACTCAATTATATCTTGGCTTCATAGGATTAAATACAAGCATAAATGTGAATTAACCTAACATACATATAATGCAGAATATACATACAGAAAGTTTTATTACACAAAAGTTATATTACAAGTATACAACCTTCATACAACTACAACTACTACACACCACTTCCCACGTAGCCTCAGTTACCCTTATTTTACATATAAGTTTTATACTATATAAAACACACACCTTTCATGCTATCATACTAATATCCATTGCTACTTTTATTATCTCCTTCATACCCGTTATCTCTACCATTATGATTGTTGTTCCTACGATTTATAACAGAAGGAAATACAGTACTCTCGGTGGTATTGATCGGACTAACATACTCAAACACCATCGCATTAGAGTTAAGCAACAAAGAGACATTCACCCAACGGCGATGCTCGGTTTAGTAGGCCAAAAACATAATGCTATTCACGATCATGTTGGTGTATGTTACTCACAGCACTTGTAGACCCCTTATTTCCCTGAAATCATGAAAAAAGAAAGAGAAGAGAAGAAAAACAGGGATGAGTACAACTCAGTGCAACAGTAATAAAGTATATGTTTTCTAATATTAATTACCTATATAATACATAATAATTATCCAATTAAATTTCCTTTCACTTTGTCTCTCACATGCCACATCTTCTTGCTACTAAGCGGACCGGAAAGACTCTTCTTATTTGGTAAACCAAGATATTATTCTTTACCCAAATGGAACTGAGAAGATAACCAATAATTTTAGCGCTAAAACTTTGGCTGAAACTTGGTAGCTAATCAAGTTTCAAGTGACCGAGACTGATCATGCATTTCTTAAAGTAATTAAGCTATATGCAATATGTAAAATAATTAAGTATCACAAAACTTATAAATTTATTGCTCCTGCACCTTAGACAAATCGTGTGGGTTGCTCGAGTTCAGATTTCCTGCTATAGGGAGAAAATAAACTATGAGACTTTATTAATTTCTTTATATTAGAAAGTGAAACTAGCTACCGGTCAACTTGAACAATACAAAGGAGAATTTGAGAGAATAATCAGTTTTGGATCAGATAGAGTAATCGGTCTTTGCATATGTTCCATATTAACTCAATTGTCTTTTCATTATTTCCTTTTCTTTTTAGAAGGTTATGAGGGCATTCCTGTAAGGTCTCACACCAAGGGTCAAGGTCTAGTTTCTTTTAATGAAAAAAAGATAAAAGAGTAGCAAGCAAATGACTATATATTTTCAAATGAGAACAACAATCACTATACCTTTGCTCATACATCAAAAAAGATTCTATATGCATAGCAGTTCTCAACAATTTAACAATCAAGTCAGTCTTTAACAGTATTATCCATCTCAAAGTGTACCAGCAAAAATATATGGATGCACTACTAAGATATTAGAAATGCTACAACAATAGAGAACTTGATAGGAATATCCACATATCAACCTCAACATCAGAAAATTCTCAATTCATACCAGCATTTACAATAAGATTAAAATGCCGATACTAAGTTCAGGATTGATAACAGACAAAATACTAACGTACCAGCACTGTTACTAGCATAGTAACATTACTTAGAAAGGAAATATACCTTGTTAAACAAGAGATAACAGTAAGGACAGTCAAGACACAGAGGAAGAAAACTACTGATGTACTCTAGGTATATATGCTTTTAAACCCTAAATGCACTCAATAATCGCAAGCGTACGACTAGCAAGAGTATAGTTTAAGGTATCGAATCCACAAGGACGGAGAAACTATCAAACTTAACAAGTATTCAGTTCAAATCTAACTTAGAAATATATTTTTGGTGTTTTTAGTTAAATTGGGGGTTTTGCAATTGAGTTGTTGAGATAAGGAAAATATCAATAACAAAAACAGAGAATAACAGTGCAATAAAACAACAAACAAATCACTTAGAAATGCTGAACAATCAATTTAAAGCAGTTCCTAGGGTTTCGAATCGATTTCAGCAAAGGATGACTGACAGGCGGCACGCATGGTGGCCAAAGCGGCACGTCTGAGGTCTTTACAGGTGTCAAACGGCCCGCATAGTGTCCCATGCGCCCCGTCTGACAGGCGTTTTGGCACTTTTGCTACTGTAATTGATTTATATCACTTCCTAACTAGTTTAAATTCCCTCAACTCTCGTTTGTTGGTTATTTAACAGTTCAGAGCTGAATACAAACCTACAAACCTATCTCTAGCGCTTGTAAACTTACGGATGCAATCACAAGTTTGTCCAACCTCTCGGTTGGAACACAAGTTTCCCTCTCGGGCTGACTCGAATCATACAAAGATTAACTCTAGCAATTCAAATAATCACAAGTTGGTCAATTTGATGCTCATGCCACACTAGGTTTGGCCTTAACCTACGGGCGACCAAAGTTAAACAACAAGCAATCACAAGAAAGATCAATAAAATACTGCCATCCAATAAGTAAATCACAGTAACAAACAATATATCAACCATCCATGCCTACATCTACTCCTAACCCCAAGAACAAAGGGGACTACTCACGGTTCATCACAAAACAGCAAGCAAAATAGCAAAGCAAATACATGGAAACAGATAAAATAGTAGATAAAACCCTTCTATCGAAGAACTTGGCGAGGAAGTTGTCCAAAAGCCTTCAGACCACCTCCGGTGCGACGGTATGCAGCGGGTCTGACGTGGCGGCGAACTCTAAACTCTCTCTCAAGTATCTGGGATGAAAGGAGGCGTGAAAAGATCCAAAAAGCCAACCCTAAGACCGTGGGAAGATGCCCCTTTTATAGGCAAAGTCGGCTAAAAGTTTCCAAATCTCTTTCTGGCGGTTCTGGGACTTTCCATATATGGCAGACGGGGCGTCTGAGTGTTCATGCGACCCGTCTGCAGGGGCAAGTGGTCAGGAATCACTGTCTAAGTCGAGGTTTGGGCTGACAAGGGGGCATGCGACCCGTTTGTGGTGTCATGCGGCCCGTCTGCATGGTCTGTGGCTGCATCTGGCAGCTGACAAAGGCTGGAAGTGCTGCAGACTGGCCGTCTGAGGTGGCATGCGCCCCGTCTGGGCAGTGAAGATGGCCCAAATGCAGTGAAACTCCTCTGATGTCCTCCTAGGGTACTCCTCATCATGAATCAATGTACAATTGTTTATTTTACTTGGCCAACTGCACAAACCAAGGGACGACTGTATGGGAAACACCCAGGACAGTCCCGAAACCATGTTCATCCATTGTTTACTAGGTAGGATGAACTCAACCTAGGTTGTGACATTTCTGGCACTTCACAACTAGCCATATGTGGAGTCCTATCATCTAAATGAATGGAAATGAGAAGTGGATGTGCTGTGCATCTGTGGAATCACTCAACTCACTTCACTAGGCTTTGGTGGACTCACTTTTCACTCAAGATAAGCTCTCATCAAGTGTTGGTGTGTGTGAATTGTAGTGCTTTTTCTTGGATATAGCACCAAACACTTGTGATACCTTTTCTGGGATATGGCATCAAACCCTATCCATTCTAATTGTACCCGGTCGGAATGGATAACACCGGGGTCTTGCCTTCTTGTGGAACTTAGGATATTTCATTGAGGTGGGTGTAAGTGTGTATCTGTGCACATGTATGTGGAAACTCACATCTCTCCAAGAATTGTGCCTTTGGCATTCAAGTGGATCTCACACTTCACTCATACAATTCCACTCAATTTGTGTGTGTGTGTTCTGGTAATGTTTCCCCAAGATAAGTCAAAGAAGCACATACCAGAGAAGGCAGACAAAACACTCCAAACATCAGGGATTTTAGATCTGCATGTTAGAAAAGAGGTGCAGCACAAAGAAAGCAACAAAATGCTCTAAACTACAGATAATTTGGACCAATGAAGTCTAAATTCATACCAAAAGCAGGGTTTAAACTCAAGAAAATATGTGTGTAAAATACACACATCAAATCTCCCCAAGCTTAAACCATTGCTTGTCCTCAAGCAAACAAATCAATCACTGGACCTAGGTATGAACTTAGAAAAAGATAAGAATGTAAGTACCACTTCAATTCGGTCGCTCGCATACATCCCAGGCCATCTTGTGTGTCATCCTCTTCTTCCCATCTCCCCAAGCTGGGCGAAGCACAGGTGAGAAGCAGAAACAGGCCTCCTTGCGGGTCTCAAGCCTATCCAGACGGGCCGTCTGGATACCCTTGCGGGCCGCATGAGTAGTGAATTTGGCTGCTAAGTCTCCTGCCTTGATCCCTGCAACTCACAAATGGCTAGAACAAGTGCATGCATGAAAAAGAACAAAGAAATCAAAGAAAGAACCAAAAAGAACTAAGTATGATGCATTTTTTTTTTTTTTTTTTTTTTTTTTTTTTGCAAAAACATAAGTAAATATGAATGAAATGCAACTAAACTAAGGGTAAATACTCAGGTATGTATACATGCCCTCCCCAAGCTGAACCATGCACTGCCCTCAGTGCATAGAACCAGAAATAATGAAATGAAAGGTAAAGGAATAAATACAACCTGAGTGAAGAAACTGGTCTCTCTCAATCCTGCTGCGAGCCGCTAGGGCCCGACCCATCAACTCTCCTGCGCTGTCTCCTCCTCCGTCGTCGGCGCTCTGCCTCATCTGGGTCCATCTCCAAACCTGCTACCCTCTCAGTCAGCTGCTGCATAGCACGAACTGACCCCTGCTGGTCACGTCTGAGTGCTCTAAGCTCATCATGGGTGTACCGCTGACCGTCCTCAAGCCGGCCTACTGCGGAGGTAATGTGATGTGTGTATTTTACACACATATTTTCTTGAGTTTAAACCCTGCTTTTGGTATGAATTTAGACTTCATTGGTCCAAATTATC
>CAXKVX010000181.1:0-89171 GCA_964058865.1 Eleocharis quinqueflora | reverse complement strand
AGTGATAATCAACTAAATTGCAAGCAATGAAAACAGAATGCAATAATTAAGAAACCTGGTATAACAGAAGCCCAATCATCCTGAAAAACAAATCCAGAGTTCCTGAGAACACTTCTACAGATCTTGAGAATCTCCTCTCTGAACTCTCCATCGACCATCCTCAAACCAGCTGTACCCATGAGACGGATCTCAGTGAACCTCACCCAATTCTCCCCAACCTTTTCCTTAGCGAATTCGATAAGCTTCTCCAGGGATTCTCCCGCCTTACTAGATTCGTCTAGGAAAGAAGACAACCCCGGTTTTGTACGCATCACCGCCGTCCGATTTCGATCGAGCAACGGCAGTGATCCATCTTGTTGACTGAAAGCGAAAACGTGGATGCGGGTCCCACTGCTACCCGCATCGATGATGACGCTGAACTGTGGGTCCCGTACTTGTCTTCGCCTGTAAGAAGAAGAGAGAAAAAGGAGAATCACAGCTAAGGCGAGGAGAGCGAGAAGGATTGTGGTGCACGGTTTTTGGCGCAGGGGAAATATGGTTGGGGAAGGAGAGCGACGAGGTATCTTGTAACGGTCGATCATGGCTATTGGATTTTTATCGGATGGCTCCGGCCGCCTCTCCAGCCTAGCTCTACGGCGAGAGAGAGATCGCCGTGGATTTCTCTTCGTTTTGGCACTTGGCACAGCTGGTCGGGAGAAATGACATGGTGAAATATATTGGTTGCACCCGGTTCAGTGTCCGTTGAGTTAGAGTCTTGTCTATGATAGCGGGTCCCGCAGAAGACACTTTGCCGTTGAAGGACCGGATCTAACACAATCCATTAAGTCGTTATGACGTTAATCAATGTTCAATAAATTAATAATGTATTTAAAATTGACTGAATGTGCTTGTTCTGAATTCTTTCAACAGAAAAAACGGGTCTCCAGACCAAATCAACAGTGATCACGTGGATTGGTCAACTTCGAAAAATTCTTTCCACCTGCACGCTAACGGCTCATTATTTCTTTTTCTTTTTAGTGTCGGTGATCACGTTATATTATTTGTTTGGATGAAAAATACTTATTATTTGCATCGGCCATTAGAAAGAAAGACAATGTCAATGTCTAATTTGAATATGCATGGACGTTTCAAAGAGTTGTCAGCTTTAGTGAAGCTTTTTAATTATTTCACCTTACATGACGTTTTTTTATATCAAAGAGTCGTCAACTTCTAGAATTTCCATTCTGAATGTAGTTTGCATTGAGTTCGTATCATTCTTAGGAAATAACATAGTCCAGCTATTTTACAGATGAATTGTACGAAGTCCACTTTATTATATAAGTTATTTGTAAGATCGAAAATGAGCGATTGGATATGAAATAACATGACCATGTTATTCTCTCGGAATAACAGCGTATATGAATTCAGTTTGCATTACTTAATTGCTATACATGTGTTGATACTGTTGATGTCGTGGATCCATTTGCAGGGGCGGATTCAGAGGCTATTTAAATTCGGGCACAATTAAGTCCGAATACTGAGGTTAAGATCAAGTCCGGACACAAATTCATTAAAATTCACTAAAATTTCATTAGATGCTCATTTTCACTACAAAAATAATTAAAAAACACTAAATTTCGCGTTTTTTGAAAATCAAACTCCGGCACTTGTCCGGACTTGCTTGTGAATAAATCCACTACTATCCATTTGGTATGTGCTATTTTGTTGGGATCAGTGGCGGATGCAGGATTTGAGTCAGGATAGGGCACAATTATATATAAAAAATATAAAAAATATAAATTTCATTCTAAATATTGAAAATAAAAATAGTATAAAAAGCAAACGTAGAGAAAATATAATAATACCTACAAAATAAAATTAAGTCGTCGACGGTAAATCGAGCTGGCCTCTACGGACCTTCATATTTTGAGATATTTGCATAGTTCTTTCATTATCAATTGGTATTGAAGAACTATTATTAATTTCAGTTTGTACCATCTATCCATTAGTATTAACTTATTAGTTTACAAAATAAATGATATAATTAGTGATATTGGTAGAAGAATCACATTGAATATATTAATGTGCAATCAGAAAGAGCAACTAACACATGCCAGAGTCGGGTAAACCTTAGATGAGTTATTATCCAATTTAATATTGGATACAACTCAATACTAAAACACAAAGGCAATACTAAATAAATTATATGTCGATATTTTGATAAGATTATCTTTAATTAGCAAACTATCACAAAGGCAATACCCGATTTAAGGGCCCTTCAATGTGATGCACTGTCAGCTTCTCTTCATCATCATTGACACATGAAAGGTTCACTGAACTATCACTGTTAGATACTCAATCCTGCATCAGACAAAAATTAAGAAAATATTAGTAACTTCCAGTTGGGAGATATGTCCATGCTTCCATCTCAATTCTTTTACACTTTTAGTTGCTACCACCAATTGGAGTTGTTTAAAAGGAAGAACTCAAACCAAATAGGTAAATAGCACCCGCTGGACAGTTAGTGTGGTTCCAGAACCACATGCAAGAAGAGACCAATGCACAATCACTTAATAAATCTTAAGCATGCAAGAATCTTTCTTAAAAAGAAAATGCTATTAAGGACAGCCAAGAACAATCCTCCCCTCAAAAAGCAAGAACGAAGTAAATAAGAAATCGTGGTTGAGAGCAAGACAACCAACTAATCAGCGAAGAGCGAGACAGAAATTGAGTCTGAGAGGCAGCAAAGAGCATTGAAACATCAAAATTAGCAAACTAATTAGTTTTCCAGCAAATTAATCACAACAGCAAATCCAACAACAATTAGCAAATCAATTTCACCAACTATTAATCACTTAGCAAATCGGACAGCAAACTATTAAATTTCACTAACTATTAATCACTGCAAATTTTTGTATTGAAGAGAGCACATCAGTCATCAGCATATTTAACTAAAGTCTACCAGTTACCACTTAAGGCTTTAGGCACATACCAGCAAAACTGAGAAGAGAAGAGAAGGGCAGAGTTGCGGAGATCAGAAAAAACCGAGAGAAGAGAGGCGCGGAATCGGCAGACAGGCGGAGATCGGTGGGAGACGCGACTGACAGAGTGGCAATGGCAAGTGGAGCGACGGAGAGGCGCGAGTCGCCGATCGCCTAGGGTTCGCGTATCTGGCGACTGACGTTGCGATTGGAATTTTTTGTTTGTTCGGATTTGGGCGGACCCGTTAACTCTGATTGGCGACCCGTTTAATCCAGGCAGACCCGTTAACTCCAGCAGAGATCCACGATGTGATTTTGGGCCGAATTTTTCCATCTATAGTTTGTTCTGAATCCAGAGTCAGGCCCAAATTGAATTTAGAATCAGGCACAATCAGCAGAGACTGCAGAACTTTTGAAAAATAATTCAGGATCAGGCACTTGCCTGACTCTGGTATAGTGTAGATCCTCCCTTGGTTGGGATACATAGAAAAAGGAGTTAGTTTGTAGGACTGAGTTATGGGGATAGAGCTTATTAGTCTTGATACTTCTGTTATGACTCCGTAAATTGTGTTTCCAAAAAGAAATGGAAACAAGCAGGTAACTGTTTTTTTTTTTTTTGAAAAAAAGATTACGTCTAGTTAACTGTAATAATTTCTAATATGAACATTTCTAACATGTTTTCAAATAATCTTTTTTCATAAAGTTCACCTAGATAACATAAAATAAATACAAAATGCACTAAAGAGGACAGCTCTATGAAAGGCCAGCACAGTTACAAGACTATTGTTTCAAATAATGGTCAGGCTGCTAGACCTTTGTTCCAAAAAAAAAAAAAAGGTTTAGATACCGGATTGTTCTTTCAAGGAACATTCTTTTTTGGTTGCGTATTTTTTTTTATTGGATTTCCTAACTTTTTGAACTTATTTCCGACATAAAAATTCGTCCTTTGTAGTAACGAAATCAATGATATAATTAACTAGAACTATCTCTAGAGTTCTGCTTCGAAAAAAGAATTTAATTTTGTAGTATATTTAAAATTTACAACATCTTTTTAGTAAACTAATTTTGTAATCTAGTAAATTTTCAATATATATATATATATATATATATACAAAATTTAGAACCCACATTATTAATTCTGTAAAAATGTCTACATAGAAATATAAACTTGTATCATTCTTTTTTCTTAAATGATGTAAAGCATGAAGAAAATATGAACCATTTCATAATAATAAATTTATTAGAAGATAGATTTGCAATGATGTAGCATGGCATAGGTAAAATGGCTTACTTTTTTTTTTTTATGAAGTGTAGATTTGCAATTCGATGAACTCATAAAGTTGCTATGTGAAAAAACAAAATACGCAGTGAAATAATAGGTTAAAGTAGCTAAAGTTGTTTAAAATGTAAATGTTCTTTATCATCTTGGTGAATATATGATCAAGACCAATTATAAATGAAAAAGTAGATACCAAAAGCTACTTGTCAGACGAAGACCAAGTATGTAAGTTGAAACTTTTTGTTGACTAATTTAACCATTGATTTAAAAATAAACAAAAACCAATTATTTATCAATGCATTCCATTTTAAACCCCTATTGCATTTTGTAAGTAATATCTTAATATTATCACCTTGTACAGTTGTACTTGCTACTAAGTCTGTTCATCAAGTCGAGAGTTAGCTGAACCAAGAATATTCGAGTCGAATCGACTCGAGCAATCAAGCCTAATTCGAGTTGAATCAACAACTCGAACTCAATTTGATGTTGCTCGAGTCAACTCATAACTCACTCGCGTATCAAATTTGAATACTTGAATTCGATATTTGAGTGTCTGGGTGACTGGGTCTGTATAGTTGAACTGACTCAGATTGGGCCATATAAATATTAGTTACACTGGGCCATATAAATATTAGTTGAATTGACTTAGAGTAAATCTATATACAATTACACATTTAGTTAAACTGAGCCATATTAGTTGAACTAACTCAGGGTAAAAGCTCATATACATGAGCGAGTTTCGAGTTGTCGAGCGAGCGACACCCAACTCGAGATCAACTCGAGTTATTATTCGAGTCAGTCTGCTCGAGCTACATATTACTCGAATTGAATTTGAACGAGTTTCGAACGAGTCACGAGTTGTGAGTTATTTGCCCAGCCCTACTTGCTACGGGGGGCTTTAAGTAATATTTTAGCATCATCTGCCTCAAATATAACACAGGAGCAAGGCCTATTTTTTAACCCATACTACCCGGGGAAAAGAAGAAGAAATCAAACTCAAACAACCTGAAGAAATTTTTAATTGGCAAGTTCAGGGAAGTATTCCATTGGGCTCAAATTGTAGGCAGCATTAAAGTGGGCTTTATTTCTTTGTATGAATTGATTGGGCTTTCATTTAATTGGATTACGTGTTGCTGCTTTTTGGAAACATAATTGGATGTCTTTTGCTTCATATTTTTAACTTCATTCTTCGTTTATTATTAGAGAATTATTACTTAGATACCAACACTGATATTTTTTTCGACACAGTCGTAGTAATGATGTATATTAATAAAATTATTATGTAGATTAATGATGTTACTATGCAATATTTCTTATAATACATAATGATGCAAGTTAATGGCTTTATGATGCATGTTAGTTGTATCCATTCTAAAAACTAAATTACTATAAAAAAATATTGCACAATAAAGTCATTAATCTGCAATATTATTTTATTAATCAACATCATAACTCCTGTATCGATAACTACTATAGATTGATACTGAATGAACTTTAAACAAGCGAAACAATTCAGATGTGCCCTAAAAGTTATTTCGCCAATTTTTTATTCAAGAAAAATAATATGTTGAATTAAATATCTAGAAAAGAGTGGAAATTCAGAATTTACGTGGATCGGTTGTGATACCACGAGTCTTGAAAAAATGTACATTGCAACATGTCTTTTTTTTATGTTATGAATATATGTCAGGGTTGTAGAGACATAAGATAGAATTGGCAGGGGCGGATTCAGAATTTTCGTTAGGGAGAGATAAGATCTATTACTTTTTTCAGGGAGGATCAAATGATGCATATTTTTAAATATACATGGTTATTTTGTAAAAAAATTTAACAAATCGTACAAATACACGATCTCATTTTGCAAAAAAAATTCCAGGGTAGAGCGGCTGCCCTTCCCTGACCTCATGTAGCTCCGCTCCTGAGAATTGGTGCGTTGGTGCCTGAGATAGGGTACTAGCTCATATCAGAGTTCATATCTGCTGTTATTTTGGGGATAACAAAATTCTATTATTTTCTGATCGACTGTTCATTTTCAATCTAATGGATAAAATATATAATATATTAGATCCGGTGCAGTCCATCTGTATCGTTTATTTATCTGCATCGAAATTTGACAGTCAAATCTAGAAAAAATAGAACCCCGATATCCCCAAGAACAACAGCACATACGAACTCCTCATATCGAGGGGTGATCATCTCTAGAGATCAGAGAGGAGATGAACAAAATTTCTCTTTTATGTAGAGCTGGGCAAAAAGCTCACAACTCGTGACTCGCTCGTAATTTGCTCGGATATTAGCTCGTTATCAGCTCGCTCAGATTCAATTCGAGCTGAATCTGACTCGAGTTGTGTAGCTCGTATAATTTATGAGCCGAGTTCGAGCTAATGCCAGCTCGCTCATTAACTCGCTCAGATAATTAGATTGCATGCATTTTTTTCTCCAAAAATAGAATGTAATATGTTGGTACCTTCATTTAAAAAAATCATAACTTTTCTTTTGCTTTATATTGATATAAATAGTAGTCGATTTTATTTTTGCATAGTTGGCTCTAGTTAATGTTTCAATGCATAAAGATTGAATTTTATAAACTTGTAAGCAAACTGAATTGTTAATTCGAACTAATTAACGAGTTACGAGCTGGCTCAAGTTTTTCATGAGTCGAATACGAGTTGAAATTTCAGCTCGAAACAACACTGATGATTCGAGCCGAGTTGGCTCGTATAATTTACGAGCCGAGTTCGTGCTAGACCCGACTCGCTCGAATAACAACCCTACTTTTATGTTTTGTTGTGCTTTCCTTTGTTGCTAATGAAAAGTGACTTAACGCTCTCTGTTTGATTAAAAAAATAATGTCAGGGTTGATGGGACTTAATCCAATAAAGAACAAATTGTCTCATGTTTCAACTTGTTACATAAGATAAAAAAAAAATTATTTTAACGAATTCTATCAGATTTTTTTTTAACAAATAGGCACTCCTAAGACCAATTCTAAGTGAATAGAGATATTTTCTAAATTAAGGTAGCCGGCCTAAAAAATAGGATTTGGAAGATCAGACAGAAAAATTCATTAATTGATTCGGTAGTGAGAGAGACAGGTTAAACAAGTTATTTTTTTAAAAAAAACATTATTTTCATTATTGGGATTTCAAAAAATATTTGGATTTGGTTGACCCGCCTAATTTTGATACTTATTTTGAAATATTATATTTTTAATTAAAAATAACGGAGTTCGTTGTGCTACACTAAATTAGTTTTACTTCTTCAAGCACATGCGTGCGGATTTTTTTACTGGAAAAACAAAAACATAATTGAAAATTAAAAGGAAATATTTAAATTGCAAAACCGAAAAAAATCAGAATACTCAAACCGAACTATTAAGAATATGGATGCATACTCATTCTGCTATGAATCAAAATTAACTGATTGTCTATTATGAATGATAAAATAACCATAATTGCAAAATTATTAATACAATCAACGATTGTAATTGATTTATGTTCAAAATTTGTGTCCTTAACATACACTACTACAAAAAGATCTTTAGTATCGCATATTAGGTTATTATCAGCGGATTTTAGTGATAGTCGATACTATGAAGGTCCAGTGGTATTATCAAAATTTTATGTAAAACGTAACATCGAATATTTACAAAAGTGGTATTAAATGACTGTAACTTTTGAAAACAAAATAATTTTCAATTTAGTAACCGATTTTTTGTTAAAATCCAGTTTAAATGACTAATTTAACACCGGATGTTTAATATCATCCAATGTTAAAATCTTTATCACCTGTTATTATCTAATATTCGGTGTTAAATGTTCGATTTAACATCAGTTGTTTAATACCATTAGGTCCGATGTTAAGGTTTTATAATCAAATATTTTAATCAAACTATTATTAAATATTCGTATTTAGATGCCTCCGACTCAACACACTTCTATCTTTCCAGCTCCTTTCTCTCTATATATTAGATCAAAACCTTCTCTAGTCAAGCCACCATTGCTTCTCTAAACTTAGTCGCACACCCAAAGTCCTTCTCTAAACCTCGCCGCCATTGGTTCTTGTTGTTGCGTCTCTCGACTCCGAGTGGACTCCCAGCAGATTCGCCCCACTCACTGCCTCGCCTCATCCAGACGACAAGACCTCACATTCGTTCGACCTCTACTCTACCCTCACACCATTCTGTAGGATTCAATTTATTTATTTTTATCTCTTTTCTTTTGTTACTATTTTCTGATGGAGTTAGTAATCAGATTGAAATCTAGAATAAGTTTGAAATTAAGGTATTAAGGTGTTAAGATCAGATCACTTGGTTGAGTTGCATATTATTGTTTCTATTTTTTGTTTTTTATTTTATTTAGTAATCAGATTGAAATCTAGAAAACTTTCTGTCTTGTCCAGATGAGATTAGTAGAAATGAACAAGTTGACCTAGTCATAGAATTATGGACCTGGAGATTGTGAAGCTTTCTAGACAAATCATGCGTTCATCTCTAGAGTTGGCTTCATTTGCACTCATTTTCTGATCACAAGTGACCCTTATGTTTTCTGTGTACTTGAATCCCTGCCATCCAATACCTCTCGCAAGAAAACCTTTATAAAAACACAAAAATACCAACTCTTAGGCAAATAACAAACAATTAGTACATTCATAGTAAATGCCAAAGAAAAAGTAGATTAAATAACTTATTCTTTAGGGTGAATACCCGATCTGTCTCTTTAGGAAGAAACACGTGAGTTTCATTAAGTGCCTTGATAGGGGTGAATCAATATTTTTATTGTTAGATTTTCATCTTATCAATCGTGCTTCACCTTCAGAAGTATTGTAAATTAATTTTGATTAACATATATATCATCATGTCATGATTTATTAGAATAATAAAATACTCATGCATACTAATTCTAAATTCTAAATAACTATTTCTTAATTATTTCTAACTATTATTAATAGCTTAACTTATTTCTAACAATTTAACTATTTTTATCAAATCTTAAATCATGAGCATCAATTTCTTATCAAATCTTAAACTCTAAACTTTAAGAATTAAACTATTTCTTAACAATTTAGCAACTTAACATCAATTTTTCTCCTTGTATTCTTTTTTTGCTCAAATGATCAATGGTAGCAAAATTGGTTTGTACGTACCAGAAACTAGTACATGTGTCACATACTTGTAGCAATAACTATTTTGCATAGTGACAACCTTTTGCATAATAAACATCATGTTTTTCATTCCTTGCAACAATAGCTATTTCTAACTATTAGAACTAGCTCTTGATCTAGTAGTTAAGAGCAATGTTCTCTCAAATAGATGTTGCAAGTTCGAAATCCAGCTCTGAGAGACTTGAGGTCAAAATTTTGAATAAGATTTGAAGCAAAGACTCCACTTCTTCTAAAAAAACTATTTCTAACTATTGTAAATACTACCAAAATAACGAAATAAAAAATTATCTTAAAGAAGATGATGCATACAACACGACAAAAGGAGGAAAACAGGACAATGATCATCAACGAGAAAAAAAACACGAAATCGTCAACGAGATGCAAAAGCACAAGGAGTGTATGTGATAAAGTTTGTTGATAACCTCCACACCTCTAGCATATCATATCAGCTAGAGGTGTGGAGGCAGTCAGGCGGAGAAGAGAGAGCACATAAGTTTGAGAAGTTGTGGAGGCGATCAGGTGGTGAAGAGAAGGCAGATAAGTTTGAGAAGTTGTGGAGGTGGCCAAGGAGAAGAGAGTGATAGAGAAGAGTCGCAAAGCACTTATTTTAAAGTTAGGGTTGTGGATAAGACAACAATTATTTTAAATAACCGTTAGCGTAGGTGGAGCTACGACAACAACTATTTTAAAACAGTCACCCTAGAGTCTAAAAAAAATCCTGAAATAAAAGTTAACATTTATTTTAAATAATTATTGACGTAGCTCCACCTACGTCTTCGATTATTTAAAATAATTGTTGTATTATTCTCAGATATTTTTTACACTTCTGCTAATAATGTTTGACAATCTTATAATAACTGTTATTTTTGTTATTTTATGGAGTTGCTTAATCTCAAATATGTGACAGTGATAGATTTAAGACAAAGTGAAAGCAAACTTTACACAATAAAAGAAAAGTTTATATATAAGATAACTCCTGATAAATGAATGGCCACATTTAAACGAGATAGATTGTTGGACTTTGTTCAACTAAACTAGATATTTATGATTGGCTTACGATTCGAACAATTAAATCCAGAAGTAATCGAAAGGCGAACCTTTTCTCGAATTGAGAGATTGAGAATATCTTTAATAAATCATCAAACAAACCTAGGTAATTAAGCAAACAAACCACAATTGAGATTTTATGAACCTAAGAGCTAGGTTGGAAATATGTAGATAGAAAAATAAAAAATCAGTCTCACAGAATTTTATTTTTTTCATCTGCATAATGACGGATGAAAAGAAGCAAAACATGTCCTAACTGTTCATGATAGTGCGAGCACAATTCATGTACACCCGATCGTACATTTTCATATAAGAATGGAGCATGACAGTGCGCGTCATATCGTCTGTGGACCGTCTGATATGTCGGACTGCTTCGAAATTTGTGTCAAGATTAAAAAAGTCCTATAATTCTCACCGCTAGTGATTGATATGAACTTGACAGTCGATCTAGATCGTAAATTTCTTGTAGCGCGCCTACTGAGTTTTGAACTTGTCATTTGATTGATTAGAACTATGTATTTAAAAGCACGTATGTTTCAAGATCAATCATCGAAAACCCAATTTCATCTCAAGTTCTCTGTTAAATTTAACTTAAAAATACTCATATTTTAAATTTTATTCCATTTGAAACAGGCAACCAAAAATCTCCCTGTTCATTTACCATCTCGCTTTAACATTCTGACTCCGTACATCTAAGTTATAGTGATTTTAGGAACAAATATGATAAAAACAATCACGGTTTATATTTATATGTAGAAGAATTTTTTGCATAAAGGATTAGAAGCAACTATTTTAATAGATATGATCAATTGTTTCTTAAAAATTTCGCTGAATGTCAAAGGCACAACTAATACTTGTGCCCTTAAGTTTTTTTAGAGACACAACTATTAATTACGCTCCTAAAGTGTAAAATTTGTAATGAAACCTTAAAGACACTAGAAATGGGAAAATATATCTATCTACTTCATGATTTCTTTTTTTTCATATTTCCAATAACTATAAAATACGGGTCGTAGACTCAATATCTTATACTTATTTGTGTGATAACTAAACGATTGTTAGGTGATGATTCACAGTAGGTAGCACCAAAATGACATCGCTTGACGTGTACATGTTCACATTTTTTCTCTGAAAGTTATGTTCGAACTTTCTTTACGTAACATATATACCGTGATATCGCTTTGTAATTCGTTACTCATTTAATATTTTGTTTCTTAATTAAGACTATGTTTGCTAGCTAGCTACAGCTACTTGTGTATTATTTTGGTGTTCGTCAGAAAATTCACAGAGGAAGTAACTTCTTAAGAATAATTAATTCAGTTGATTAGTTTATACAAATTCGTATAATCGTATTCTCTGGATTAAATTAATAATACAGAGAAATTATTGTTCGTCAATTCACTAACCAACGAAAAATGAAGTGAAGAAGAGCTTTTGCTCTGACCATTCTAGTAGAGAGATTAATTCATTTAATACATGTTTAAACTTATTTTTATTTATTATAATAACTTTCAAACTGATATTATTATATTTGGTTCAAATAGGAGAGAACGAATAAGTGCTAATAACATTTGATCAAATTAAAAAATCTTAGTCCATAATTTCTCGAAATTATGTCCTATGTATGGATGCTTTGCAATTTGTGTTCAATCATAACACACACAAACCACAGACTAAAGGCTCCGAATCGCATGCTCGTCTAGGCAGCGAGGAGGACCTTGCTCGCTCGATCGGACCGTTCAGATCTGACTGTTCAGATTTGACGGCTGTATTTGATTCACGGGACAGACGTTCGAGATCGTTAGATGGATTTTGAACGGCCCATATCACTCGACGAGCAGCACTAGTATGAATTGAGGGAGCAGGTGATTTGATGGCCAGACTAAACAACTTGTGCCTAGCAAATAAAAATTATAGCACCTTAAAGAATGAGTTTTTTGGGGTGCTACCTTACATATCTCGTCAAGACACATTTAAAAAAATAATAAATACTGAGATTTGAGAATCTCTATTTTTCGAAACAACTTGCACTCAAATCATAATTAACAAACTATACCGCGGACTAAACATAAAAAATTACAAGTTGTCTGTAAATTCGTAATTTTTTGGTAGAAATTGTGTATTGTCATTATAATAAGTATCATATTTTAACTCGGAAGACGCTCTAGTAGCTCAATATATAGGAAACACAATAAATTTGCATCCGTATCGACGTGTCGGCTTGAAGGACATGCCAACACTTTAATATGAATAGTTAATTTTTTTAATGTCTTGATCCGAATCGTTTATTGTTTGATTGGATAATACGTGACAACATTTTTGCGATCTAGTGTAGAAGTTGATTTTTGCTGAATTTATTTGCGTCGCTCTCGCCATGTGTGCTCCCTCTCGCAGACGTGACGTTGCTCTCTGTTATTAATTGCTTTCCCTACTTAATTGTTTTCTCTAATGTGAACCGTTAATTGCTCTTTCTGAATGATTGATATGTCTGATCACTTCTCCGCGTCACATCGTGTTCCTCTTCCTACTTAATTCTTTTATAACTCTCCATAATCATTTTCTGTAAATTGCTATACTTGATCGTTCATTCTGGTCTCATCATCTTCCTCTTCCTATTTATGCTTTCAATCATTCAATGTTGTTGCTTACAATTCTTATATATGGCTTATATTTGCATATTATTATTTTTCTTTTTTCCTGTTCTCACAAAAACCGCCTCAGTTTCACGCACAGAAAAAAATCTTCACGTATTGCAAATCATTGGTTCAAGGTTGGAAGTCATCCAAGGTCGCAAGGTATTGTTCATTCTTAATTTTCATATATTGTTTATTATTCATTTGCTAAGAATAAATAGTTATTACTTTTTGTTTTTGTATTTAATTGTTTTGTGAATCAGAATTTCTTTTTTTATTTGAATTTTATATTTACAATTAGGAAATTAATAACAGAGATGTTAATCAGATGATATCTAATATTTTGAAACTCCATGATTTTTATTTGCAATAATATAATTGTTATTATTCAATGCAACAATCCCGAGCAATGCTATCAGCTTATCCAGCTGGAGATCGAGGTAAGACATAAATTTGTTTTGACATGTTTCAAACAATAAACATAGAATATAATTGTTGAGTTTAATAAAAAAAGTAGAAAAATGCAAAAAAAAAAAAACAATAAATTCTTAGTTTTCTGTTTTGCTCATGAAATGCTATTTTAAGATCAGATCAAATTATATATACATGCATGTTTTGCATGTAAGATTATACATTATTTAACACAATAAAGAATATCTTCAAAGACGCGACTGCAAATTCTAGTATAAATTAAACTTGATTGCATTTATCAATTTGACAGAAGCTCTTCAAAATATAAAAGCCATGTGAATTGCCAGGAAACTCTTCGTGGATATATTAATATTATTACACATGACAACATTTCATCTACTCACACACACACACAAAATTATCTAATGTGGATCATTAGAGGATATGACGTGTTGCTAAAGCGAATATTCCTATAAAAAAACCCCAAAACTAGATGTATATATAGATGCTCCAACGATTGGTAACCCACCAATTGTACATGTGCAATTTGAAACCATGAAGGTTATTTTTCTTTTGTCTCTGTCCCTTTTGGCAGTTGTGTCTTCTGCTCAAGATTTTGATTTCTTCTACTTTGTTCAACAGGTTATATATTAACAATATTTCCTTTTTCTTCTTCTTTAATTTAGACAAATGAAACAACATGATTAATTAAGTCATATTGCTGAAGAGGATATGAACTAGAACTACTTCAGCTTGCTTGCTAATTAAACTTTTTGTTTGTTTGCACTAGTTAATTAATCTAGTATATATTACATTCTTATATACATTTGCTGCATTTCCAAGAAAATTTATGAAATGCAAAAAAAATGTATTCTTGTATATGATTTAAGAAAGACAAAATATGCAGAAAAAATGTCATGTGTGCATGCGCGCGAGCGTACAACGCCAATGCTAACTTCGTTATTATATATTCATATTCAAATTTATTCACTTATTTGTGCAATTAGCACATTATAAATCTAAACCATCTTTTGTTCTTTTGTGCTTTCCAAAATTTTGCTTGTGCTCAGTGGCCTGGATCATACTGTGATACAAAGAGAAGTTGTTGTTATCCGGTAACAGGAAAACCTGATCCTATCTTCACCATCCATGGATTGTGGCCGAACTACGACGACGGCACCTACCCTTCGAACTGCGACCGGAGAAATGAATTTGATCCTAGAGAGGTACCTTAATTTCCTTTCATTTATTGCTCATATATACTACAAACTTTTCTCTTACAATGAGCTGATAAATTCATAAAAATCCGTATTTCCTCAAAAAAATTTATATTTACTCAAAAAAAAAACCTGAAATACACTCTCAAATTAACTTATAACCATGTATAAAGAGTACTCTTTCCCGAAGGAAGAAATATAGAACTTGTGTATCAAAGTGAAATGCATACTGAAGACGACCAATTCCTTTCAATTTATTTGCAATGAAAAGCTTGATCTTTGTCTCGGAGAGGCAATGCTTTTGTTATGTACCGGTTGATAATGCAAAATATTAATATACATACAATTTAAGTTTTAGTTGGGAAATATACTAGCTTTTCCTCTCTCTGCAACAACAAATGAATTTCTTGAAGTATTTCCTTGAATTATCTGACATGTGAGATTTAATTATATGTTGTATCTACAACTTTTTTTATTGGTCTGGTGTCTTTTTCTCAATATATTCCTTGGAAGTATTTCCTTGTAAGTTGTAACTAAAATCGACAATATGAAAGTAATAAGCCAACCAATAGTATGAGAGTCAGAATCAGTTGAAATCACAATACAACCTATTAAATTTATTTTTAAAGCACAAGGCATTGATTGAGTAAAATTTAAAGCAAAGGCGTGATATGTAACAATATGACGTGATATGTAACAATATGCAGGTCAGGTGCAACTTTCTGTATAGAACCAAATTAATAACTTGTTTACTAATTAATAAAAATAACTCAAATTGAGCCCTCTGTACTACTGACAAAAATTAATAGAATTTAATTAAAAGCTGATCCATTTTGTATGGATCATGATTATTGATTAGTAGTGATTAGTTTAGCAAGTAAAAGTCAAGGAAGTTAGGAATAAAAATATTATTGGGAGAGAGACGTACGAGTCATTGTTTGGAGTGTAATATTCGCATACCTTGAGGTATATTCTAATATACACAGAGGTATCTAATACTTAAGGTATATTCTTTGCTAATTAATATTATTCTCCAATGACACCCAATCAAGTTCTAATCAGTGCATGTACCAACATGAAATGTATAATATATACCGGCATATATATATATATATATATATCAATTCCTCGTATATACTTCATTAAAACAAAGCACTTCTTCTCATTTTGCACATTTTTATTTGATGCTAATCAAGTCTTCTCCTGTAAGAAACTCGGAGAAGAGAAGCATATTCAAACTTTTTCAAATAACCTAAGAAATAAATTAAACTAATATTTTTAAATAAACCAGCTTTTTAACAGATGTAAATCTACGCAAAAAATGCTGATGTACTACAGAGAGTCCAATTCTTAATCCTATCACGCAACTAAACTGTTCATTGCCAGAGACATCTGAGCTATATATTCATCTCCATTAATTGTGTCGCGTTTGCACAAAACTCGATTCAGACAAACAGTTTGGATGTTGGGATGGTTAGATAATTACCTGATTAAATGTGAACTCACCAAAAAGAAGAGATTTAAAACCTAACCTGATTCGTAAACGCTGCATAAATTGATGATATAAGCTATTTCTCAAATTATCTTCAAAAGGTCCCAAAAATTATAAAGATTGTCATCGTCATCGATGTTGTCACTTTTTGTATACTGTAATGCTCAACATTGCCATTTTTTTCTTACTGTTTCACTTGACTAACCAATTTAACAAAAAAAAAACTTGAAGTTGTATAATTTTACATAGGACGTCATGCTTGAATAACTCTATATTTCAATCAAGCATTGTGATAATTAATCAAACTTCAAATTGCCATAATAGGACAAGTAACGTTTGCTATACTATATAACTCAGATATTTATAACATATATATAGGTGGTTAGGATTATTAATCTTTCTGTATTAAATGAGCACAGATAGAGGATTTGGAGCGCACTATGCAGAAGTACTGGCCCACACTGGCATGCCCGAGCGCCGACGGAATTAAGTTCTGGGGCCATGAATGGGACAAGCATGGCACCTGCGCAGAGTCGATACTCGATCAACACTCCTACTTTCTTTCTGCTCTCAATCTCTACAAGAAGGCTAACCTCCTCAAAGCCCTGCAAGATGCTGGTACAAACAGATATTAATTAACATTGTTTTTCCCAAACAGAATTTTGATTTATGAATATGTATTCTTTTCAAGGTTGGATGGGAAATTACAAATGATTTATATTTAGGAAACAAAAAAATTTCATTGGTTGAAAAACCAAGAGCTAGATGAAAACAAGGGAGACAAATGTAACACAGAACCAACCTAATACTTAATAAAAAATCAAACAAATGTATGATGATGCTTAATTTTCAAGAGTGCAAAACTGCAAAAATTAACAAAACATTATTGACTCAGGAAATTAAATACTATACGATTATTGCTAATTAAACTAATCTGGAACTTGTGTTTAGGGATTGAACCAAACGATCGATTTTACAGTGTGGAAAACGTAAAGAATGCGATAAAAAAGTCGGTCGGGTTTACACCCGGCCTCGAGTGTAACAGGGATGAATCAGGCAACCAACAGATTTCTGAGGTCTACCTCTGCGTCGATACCGCCGGCCAGGAGTTCATCGAATGCCCGACTTATCCAAGAATCTCGTGCAGAAACAAAGTCCAGTTCCCTTCATTCTGAGTTATATGCAAATCTGGTTTAATTTGATTTGCTTTCGAAGTAATTTTTTTCACAGAGACTGTGTAATTTTCTTCTTTTTTACTTATCACATGTTTAGGCACCACGAAAATAAATGATGTACACGTTATTTGTTTGGAACTTTCGTTTCATGTTTATTAAATATATTTAAAAATCTACAGGCAAATTTATTCATGTTATGATGTGAATACAGATATTGAAATGTTAAATATCCATAGAAGCCCTGTTTCGATCTGGTTGCTCCTTTTGCGGTCGTGCACGCAAACTCATCCGACGACTCAAACATAAAGAAATACTAAGATGGAACGAGATCTTCTACCGCGCAGCACCGTCACTGTGCGTGTTGCGCAACAAATCTCTGCTTTTAATTTGCATCAAGATTCGTGCAAGCTAAACTTTATAATATGAGACTCCTGAATCAAATCTGGGAGTAACTGACAGCGCAGTAAATTTGAGCCGTCTATCGGTGCTGCGCGGTAGAAAAATCGGATCCTACTAAGATGGGCTCCACACAGGCCCATCACGTGGATGGGACCCACAACAGCAAAAAGTGGGACCACTGTGATTGGCAAGACCGGCCATTATATATTTTACCATAAGCAAATACAGATTGTCAAAGCCCCATTTTTTTCCTTTTCAAATTTACGAGTGAAATTTTTTAATAACTAGTGTCGTGTTGATTTTATAAAATATCGACACAGCATTGCTAGGTGATAATTCATAGTAGGTAGCACCAAACTGTGATGCATCTTTTGATGTGTACGACAGTACGAGGGATGGAGCTCGGATTTAAAAGACACGTTGACACTCCGGATTCACATCTTTTCTTCCAAGTTAGGCTGCAACTTTTCTTTACGCAACAAACCCTAAACCTTATACCACTTTGGTTGTTCATTGAACATATATGGTTCTGTTTCCTCTAAGAATATATTTGCTATTTATGTAATACTTTCAAGTCGGTCAAAAAATTCATAGATTTTCATTTGCTAATTGTAATTGATTGGGATGGTTCAACGACATGTCTATATATACATTTTCTCAACTTATTTTTATTTGTTTATAGGTTTCAATTATTGGCTAGTTTCTGTTTCAGAATATGAGAGAATGGATAAGTACTAACAACTGATCAAATTAAAGAATCTTAGTCAATAACTTCTCGATATGGATGAGATTTTCATTTGCAACTTGTGCTCAATCATAACAGAAATATGTATTTAAACGAACAATACCGTGGACTAAAGATTATAGGGTGCGTGGGTTAGGTTTCCATTGACCCAAGAAGAGTTCTGTAATCGTTAGATTAATGATTTTTCACTCAATCGATAAATTAGTTAAAATATTCTAAAATTTTAAAATTTTGGTCCATACGTATATTTTAGTTAGAACAAAAAAATTTAGAAGTTCGGATCGAAAGTATGCACTTTGAAGTTCGAGATATATTGTCGCATTGTTTATTATTATTATTATTATTGTTGTTGTTATTAAACTGTGAAACCCGTAAAATTTTGAACAGTTTAAAAATCGCAAATTGATAATAAAATTTGACGGGTAAAAATTTAATATATCTAGGAATAAATTTTCACATTAAATAAAAGTTGCAGGTACACTTAAAATTCTAATCATATAATTAATTTCTTGTATTTAGATGACCTTAACCAATAAAATTGACAAGGGATCATGAAACGAGTCGGTTTAACTCGATCTTCACAGTTGAGCCACTTGCCACACCGTGATCAGCACAGATCCGGCCAGCTACGTACTATTAAAGGAGGTATTAAATAAGTAAAGCATTAATAAATCGTGTTGCAACTTAAGCCAACCCATTGGGTTAGGTTCAACTCACAAAACAGTTAATTATACAAAGGAAAACGCAAGTGGCGCCACATTCGATCCCTAACAGCCATCATGAGCCACTACCCAAAACCGGCTTGGTTTGCGCAAAACTGCCCTCGAAATTCCTTGAAACCGCCTAGAAATTCTCTTTTCTCCTCTTTCCTTCCCACTTTCTTCCCCTTTAATCCACTGCCACGTCACTGCCTCTCTCTACCTTTAATTTAAAACCCATTACCCATTCTCTCTCCCCAATACCCCTCACATGCCCCCTGCTTTTACCCACTTCCCCACGCCAAATCTCTCTCTCTCCCTCTGCTTTATATTTTTTCCCTCTCCCAATTTTTCTTTCCCCTCTGTCCTTTCCGCTATCACCATGTCACACCTCTCCCCAAGCCTCTTTCTCCCTCTGACTTTCCGCCTCTCTCTCGACATTAATAATTGTCCTTTCTGTTTTATTTTCTTCCCTCTGGTTGGCTCCGCTGCTCGTCTCCTCTTGACACAAGTGTCCTTGAGCTGCATCCTCGAAACGTCCCTTCCTTCGTCACCTCCGCACTCCAACGCTTGACTCCTTTTTAGCTGTTGCCCTCGCCGCTCATTTGTCTGGCTGAAAGCCACTCGAAGCCTGTCAGAAACTCTCTGACCTTTTGATACGATGCACATAACTCGATCTCGCACCAGTACCACCTGACCCCCTTTTTCTCCCCTATAAAACCCCTCCGCCAGCTTCCCTGCCTCTCCTCTTTTAGCTCGTTTTTACTTCTGCTCATGCGTTGAGAAATTTCGACCGTTTTTTTTTTAAAAAACACACAGAAAATTTAAAAGAGGAAAAGAAAAAGAGGCAGAGGAAGGAAAGCCTTATTCGTGACCCGGCTCTACGTTGCTTGTGTCTCGTATAATCTGGTAACCCTAGAATACCTTGCTGATCTTTTTACATTGTTCTCTGTGACGCTTGCCTTTCTGTTATGTGCTGTGATTGTTTTGCTTGTTTGCCTTGCTGCTTTGTTTAGTGTTTTGGTTGGCGTCGTGTGTGTTTGAAATATGGTATGGCTCGTTTGATTCGAGATTAATTGAACTGAGGACACTGGTCCAGTGGCCTGCTCTGGTCGATGAACCATTTTCAGATAATTGTTGATCAAGGCACTAAAGAGGAAAGAAAAGTTGTTGGGGATTAGCTGCTGGCACCAATACTGGCCTTTAGAATTGTTGAGTACCAAACTTGCGGTGAATTGCTTATGTTTCTGGCGTGATAATTACCAGGCCCGTTATTGAACTGATACTGACCTTGCTCGGCCAAATTGTTAGCTGTCTGGTACGCTGGTAAACCCAATCAACCTTAGGCCATCGAGTCTTTTCGTGTGGTAAATTAGGATATTGGTCGGGTACTGATGGCCAGTGCAGTACCCGTGCTGATACCCTGTTTTCTGGCTTGTTGCGTTATTTGTGGATTTGTTTGTGATCCCCCGAGAGAGGGACTGGGCCAGAGGTGATGACTGGCCCAGTAAAGGGTATTATACTAAAAGTAAGTATATTGGACCTTTATAGAAAATAAATGGAACTTTGGGCTTTTGAGCAAATGGATCCTTAAATAAACCCAAACAGATACTACATGGATAAATCGAAAGATTCATAATTAAAATGGTTCTAAGTATTTTGGGCTTGGGCCCTGTTGGGCCGAGTTGGGTACAAACAGATATTACACAACGGTGGCCTTACCCATAATACTTAGTAACTAGACCCACGGGAGTAAAAGGTCCGAGAAGGGTATTAAACTGGGAAATGGCGACTAAAAAGTCCGTGCAGCACGAGCTACGGCTATGACGCACAAGTACGGACTTCTGATCCCACAAGATTACCACAAACAAACATTAAATAATTAAAATAAACCAATTTGTGTTTCATTGTGTTTCTTATATATTTTCTTCTATATTATATGTATCACAAATAAAATTATAACGCGTAATACACGACATAGCTATATAGTAGGATAGTTGTTAGGTACGACATCGTATCTGATATATTGACACTTGACTTGCAATTAAACGCGACGATCTACTTAATTAAATATTTATAATAACACGATTAATTAATTATAAAACATATTAGATATATTTAGATGTTAATAAAATATCACGCACTACAAACAAAATTGGACTAAGTATGATATTTTATGTATTAGTATATATATTGATCAATTTCTCTATATCCTATTAAGTACAAGACACATCTATTTACATCTAAAATATAACACACACTATGTGACTTAGTAAAAATTTAAATAAAATATTGTATATTCATCAATATCCCTATAAGCACAATAATGATAAGCACATATAACTAATAGAATATTTTAATTCCTTCTTTGCTTAGTTTAATTAAAAGTCCAAGTTAAAAATGGTTGGATTTATAACATACTTTCATCGTGTTGTTTCTTTATTGATGTTTTGTAGAATATCGACATGACGACCAATAATTAATGGAGTTAGTAATACACATGGACTAAACATGAATGAAGTAAAGTAATAAAAACGTGTAACCCTCACACTCACCCTGCATCAAGGACACTGCACGGGGATTTGACTAAGTAAGAATAACAACTAGATTAAATTAGGAACATCAAGGACGTCTCAACGCATAGATCTTGTTTTCTGATTTACCCTAGTAGATCACTCACAAATACACATATAACTGATAAAACCCCATCGTCAAAGTAGGAGAATTAGCCGACTCGTATCCACTCGCGGGTGACGAGGTTGCTGCTGACGACGTCGCCGCTGACACAGGCGCGGACGGATCAGAGCCGCCCTCGGAGTAGAGTCTGCTCTGCGTTTCTCTCCATATCTCCCAGGTGTGGTTCCTGGGGTTTATATCCCTTTCCTTTATAACTAGGACCTACCAGGCCTACCTAAATTGAACTGCGGTACCAAATTACCAAACAAATGTTAATCAGGTACGTAGAACTTGACCTGTCATCCATGCATACTGGTAACTGTACCATAAATTGAGACCATCCTGCATTGCATGTCATGTGCATCTCATATTGCATGTAAGATCCGATATACGGATCGTATAGGCTATTAGAATACTTATATGTAGAATGCGTATTTCAATACTATATGTATTTCGTCAGGAGTGATGAGAGTAGGGCCGGTGAGGCTTAGATTGGATGTAGTCTGGGGGCATCGTGACGGTTGGATTACGTACGCAAGCTCAATGCCCGTGGGATCCACTCGTCGGGATGTCTTTAAGGACATTCGATCACTTCTCACCAACGATGTCCATCATTTGATGGCTCGTAGTGCCAGATAGAGAGTTTTCTTTTCAATATCCTTACTAGTAAATAGCACTATAATATCTCCTCAATTTAGTGATTAAGGTTCGGTTTCTCAGTTTAGAGTATGCGTGTCATATGTGAGGTATTGGAGCTATTCCGTTCTTTATATATTTCTGTTAGCCGATATTTCGAGATCTCCTAATATTCGAAGGTCTTCCTCCTTTGGCCCCTGGTTGGTACAGAGGAAGTCTGGGGCTCCCCTTTGGCCCCTGGTTGGTATAGGGAGTTCCCATTCTGTTATATTCTTTTCAAACGGGTAGTCGGTTCCTTATTTTCGTATGACGACTGAGACCGAGTATTTATTTCCCTTATTTTCTATTTTGGTAAGGGTAGGCATCTCGGTTCGCTCTTTGACCGAGTGTGTGCTTTTTGTAGCCGCTCATGCTTTTACCAGGGCGTTTCGTTCTGGAAACTCAGAATTAAGTTAGATTGGCGGCGCGATCCCGTGACCCGTCTAACGATACCCTTAGATTGGCGGCGCGATCCCGTGACCCGTCTAAGGGGGCGAATCCTGATGTCCTACACTCGGGGTTTTAAATTGATAAATTCATTCCTTTGATCGGGAGATTTGATAACATTCCTTACTATGTATATACATAATTTTTCCTCATATATCTTTTGGGTTTATTTTCGTATCGTCTTATCTAGATAAGCTACCAACTAAATGGAAGTATGGTTGACTTACACTAAATTAGGTGTAGTGAAATTTAATATAAGTAGATTTCTAAATGTGTATGGTCCAAATCGAATCGGATATAAATCCCAAGGCTGGACCTTAATCCACACTGAGATTTTATCTCACGTTCCACGGTTGCTTGTGGGGTCCAGATAAGGAACAGGAGTCATTTTGAAGTCCAAGAGGAGCGCGCTAGGATGGAGTTTCGGTGCCTTCCGTTTTGTAGACCTTCAGTCTGATTTGTTTCTTTTGTTTCGTTCGATTAGGAGTAGTTTGTAGTAGGTTAGTGAGGATCGTCTCATGTCCTTTGATGAGACCGACCTCTTTGTATGCATTTTATATTTCTTTAGCTTCCGCAGTAAATTTTGTAAAAAGGCACCGTATATATATATATATATATTTTGGCTGTTGGATGTTCATGTATTGTGTTCACTGTGTGTGCTGTTCCTCTATTTATATAAAATTTGTTAATATCACCTTGTTTTCTATAATAATAAATTAAGTCTTTCGTGTACTTGTAAACAAGTACACGTGGCAGGATTAACACCCCTAAGCTACTTAATATTTCTGGGGTGTGACATAAACGTACTTTATTATTATTATTATTATTATTATTATTATTATTATTATGAGAGTAAAAGTATGGTGCTTGGGCAAGCATCAAACTTCAGTACTTATGATCACATGTTTCGAATTTCAAAATACAGACGGCTGATCAAAACTGTTGAAAATATTATTCTTACTAAAATATACTTGGGGATCAAAATTTCTATTTTTAGAATTTTTATTTACTATTTTATTCGATTGATGGAAAATTTATTAATCTAACGATTAAAGATCTCCAATTTAATGCATTTTCATTCCATCCAATAAAATAGTAAAAAAATAGAAAATTGGTGAGAAGTGATTCATTGAGAAATGTAACAAAAGGTAAAAAGGTAAAGTGAATCAATTTTCATCAATCTCGATGAATTGAACGATTCATATGTGTTAAAATATATAATGTATTTATCTTTTGGAGTACCCAAATTTTTGCAAAAAAAAATATAAAAGAAGTTGATGTCCAAACATAAATTTATGGAGGGATTTCTGAAATCAGAACTTGCTAGACAATATATAATGTAAATGCTGAGTTGTCATAAGATTATTCCTCCAAAATAGGTGAAAAGCGAACTGCCTACAACATTCAAAGGCCTGATTTCATATCCGTTATTATTCGGAGGAAATAACAGAATTTTGTTATTTCATATCTGATCGTTCATTTTCGATCTAATAAATAACTTATATAATACAACGAGTCTCGTGCGTCTATCTGTACCGTTCGTATAGATCGGACGGTCAGCAGCGAAATAACAAAATCCTGTTATTCCCTTAACAGCAGATACGGACTCTTCAAGGCCTACCGCCGGCAGCAGCACCGCTGGGTTTCTGAGGCGCCAACTTGTTTAGAAAGATGGCATGGGAGATTATAGTTGCCAAAGTTAGCGACTTCTTTAACTCATCATTCAGAACTTGTATTTATTCTTTCTTGCTCACTGGCGTTTTTTTTTTTTGTTTATGCTCGGAAATTACCCAATGGAACTTCTGAGCCAGCTTGCAAAAGACTTTTAATTTTAAGTTGGATGCCCCTTAATTCCAAAATCCATTTAAACGTCAGGATACCATATCCAAGTAGTGACCTGCAGAAAATCCTGAACACAACTTACAAATATATGACATCCAAGTACTCCAGCATCCCACTTGCTGTCGTTGTTTTGATCAAATATTAAATCAATACTTTAATGTTGTTGTCCCCAAAGCAGCAAATGGAATCCACACAGTGAACTCCATGTGGTCCTTGAATTCACATATCTCCTGAAATGATAGCAGCAGTGGACTCTCCTGCATTCTCACTGCTGCAGCGTCGAGTGCTGTCCGCACAGTATTTTTGCTACAGTATCAACGAATTTACAGCGTAACAGTGCTATCCGCTGACCATTTCGAAACCCCGCATTATTTCCGAGGATACGGATTCTCCTTCCTTGGTACACTATGACAACGTAACAACAGTATGTAACAGTAACACCAACCACTATCTACTCCCGGTGGAGAGTGCCCTCGTAAAATTTACCCGGTAAAATTCCACCAAGCACTGTGGCAGTGGTATTTTTTTAACCTGATCCAATTACTAAGTGGAGGCCAGAGTTTGGTAGCACCTCCTGAATGTCATGGATGTGAACATCCAGCTTAAAATTCAAAATTCGCTCACAAACTCACAAACCTGATGCTTTCGGAAAGTGTTGTTAAAATTCTAAACCACATAATTTCTGGGCTCAAATAAGAAAAAATATGTTGCTCTCTCTAGGTAGTCATTTACTATTTTGACTCTCTAAAGTGTTGTTAAGTTGTCGTTTAATTGCAGTCTATTGAAGATTCAAAAGTTCTGCTTCAGTGGTTGAACACTTGAACTAAAAGTCTTGATCCATGGTACAAAGTCACATCCAAACCAGACAAATGAAGATGGAAATATGGCAATTAAATGAGCTCGAAACTTATTTTCTATCTCTAATATTATCAGGAAGTATCTTCCTTGAAGAAGTTTTACATGCTGTACAGTTTTTTCTTGGTGCGGCGAGTGGTGGTGCCGGTGGTGGCTTTTGTTCTTTATTGCATTGTTATGCCGCTATCAGTGCTGGTACCAGAAGTGTATTTACCAATATGGGGCGTTGCTTATATTCCCACAACCCTCCTCCTCGTCACTGCCATTCGACATACTAAGTTCATCATCATCTCTCTCTATAATGGGCTGTGTGTCAGTGTGTGTGTGTGTAATGTGGGAGTATTATATGACTAACTAAAGGCAAGTCTCAATTTTCCAGATCTCTGCATCTGTTGCCCATCTGGATTTTGTTTGAGAATGTGATGTCATTGCACCGCATGAAGGCGGCCATGGTTGGATTATTTGAAACTGCAACCTTCAACGAATGGATTGTCACAGCTAAGGTCGACGACAATCTGAAGGACACCCCTTGACGTTCCCTAGCTTACTCGAGAAAACCAAGACTAAGTTGAGAGACAAGTAAGTTTAAGTAATTTATGCATCAGCTTTTTTCCCCCACAGAGAATTGGATAAGTTGCTTCAAGGGAGAAAAGGTAAATGAAGCAGCTGAAGGATAGGGAACCACTCTTCGTGTTTGGTAAAGGTACACCAAATAAGAACAGTATATAGGATTATGGGGGATTTTTAAAGTCTTTTGCGTACACAATATTGACATTTCTCTTCAATTAAATATGATGTACCCAATTTTTCCATTGATTTGATAAATTTGGCAGAGCTTTGGTTTGCACTATTTCTCTTCTTCTGTGCATCTTACAATCCTGCATTTGGGGAATCAGGAGCTACTACATAAATTTGTATATCCAAGCTACAGCCTTTCTGGTTCTTGGCTTCAACTATATTGGCACATGCCATTGTGCTCCTTTTCATTAGGCTTTTGAACATTCTCCCTTCTTGTTGGTAATATTCAGAAAATGCGAGCTGTTAGAAAATAGGAAATAATAATAATAATAAGCTTATTTTTTGCTAGCGATTTTTTTTAGAGTAGGGCAGTGAGAGGCTTTGTATCTCTTGTTGTCAGTCTCCGATTAAACAGATCAATGTTCATCATTTCGTCTGCTATAGCCTATAGGCTTCAATTTGTGTTCAAATGTAATGATTCAGCTAATTGCAAAGATACTTGTAAAGAATTCAGAAATCTCTTATGCCAGTAATCTCTATTGGCTCGGGATGTATTTTGTAGATCTAGAATCATCCTCTTTCCGACCAATGAAAAACATCCTTGGACACCTGTAGCGATTCTACTGTTGTACTTATGCTCAAAAACATAAAAATATTCTTTTGTAACAATATATATGTCTCTAAGCCGAAATGACTAATGAGGAGCGCAACTCGACAAACTATTGACTAGAAAGTTCACTCGTCAATGTTGTTCCGTCTAATTTCTACAACATCGTTTACTAAAAAAGTTCTACAACATAACAACAGAGGTTCACCAACAAAACCTGCGCAAAACAGCGGCTCACAACATGAAACCATCGACTGAAACCTTGTTACAACTTACAACCGCCTGTTTAAATTTCACTGTAGAACACCAATTGCTATGTCACTAATGTGTTAGCATGACAGGAAAAAAAGTTTCTTCTCAATATTCGTCTACTGATCGAGATTCCATCAACCTTCTCTATACTAATCTATACCAGCCGTTACTCAGGCACAGCAAACAGCAGACAGTCCCCAGTCAGCCTTCACCCATCAACTTGCGGCTCTGAATTTTCCAAGTTCATAGTTATTTGTCAATTTTAATAAATTAATAGTTAACTAATATCAAATTCTAAACATAACACATACGAAATTTTAATATTACATACAACAACAAAAGTACCACCAAAAATCCACCCAAATGAAAGAAATTACCCAAATAAAGGCAGTGAGACCTATGGAAAAATTATTTATATATGTAGGAAGCTCTACTATTTTGGTTGAGTTGAAAAGGGCTACCGATAGAAAGGTAGCCCTCAAAACCTTTAGACAAGCTACCGTCTACTGCACAAACGGAGGTTTGCACACACCCTCGTAAATTGTGTAGGTTCGACTCTTCATACAAGTAGAGTTTCTGGCGCTTGAATTGCAGGGTGTCTTGTTGATACTCACAAGAATCCAAGCTGTCCATTTCCTCTCCATCTGGTGAATCAACTTCAACAGTTTTGCGCTTTGATCCAGGAAGTAAATTTAACCCTACAGAACAAAATTAATTCACATCAGCTCATTAAGCATTTAAAATGTTATTACAGAAATCTTATATCTTAGTGTTGGAAAACATAACTAATACATATCATATTAGAAGCTGAAATCCTGCTATCATCTTTTCCTCCACAAGATCTCTAGAATTAAACACCCCTAGCTAAAGATTTTTCCCCCCTAAATATTACCAGCTTAGTATTGAATTCAGGCTCAAACTAGTTTGGAAAGGATTTGGCTTAGTGTTGGCTCTGTAAAATTTTCAGATGAATTTTTTGCAAAAGGAAACCGTCCTTCAATCTCTTGTGCCAGTATAATGCCGCATTTTCTTTTTAATGGTTAAGTTTGTAAAATACGGGCAAACAAAAGGTACATATGATACCTCATTTCAGTAGCATTGCATAGTTACCAATTAAAAACGCCAATATTACCAATTCTTAGGAAATGTAAATCACCAAAATCACAATAATATAGTTCCCATTGCATAACTACTACTGGAACAAAAACTAAATTAACTGATATGACCAGACCCAACCCCTATTCATATAACTCAATGGGTCTCACTTGGTCCGGTCTACAGAAAAGGTGCCAATTTTATTTCTGACCTGGGCTGGACCCATTGACCCAGTTAAAAAAAACTTTTCTTTTAGATTTAGAAGATAACATTTTGTACCCCAGGGTTTTAGGGGAGCAGAAGTAATTACCACTGAAAGTATTAGAAATGCTACACTGACAGCCGTAAAAGTTCTCAATTGTTCTGTAAATTAAAAATTATCTCATTAGTACCTTAAATAGAAGAAACAGAAAATATATATTTTATTTTCCTTAAGCAGCATTCTAATGTGCTCTTGTAAGCCCTCAAAACATCATAACCCTGGCAAATGAAATTGAACATGAATGTGCAATATAGGTGCTGACATGGATGCTGATGGACATGCCCGTCCATCCTTCCCTTTCTGGACCATAATATTTTTGATCGAATTCCTGGATGTGCCGAAATAGGCGCTAACATAGATGCTGAAAGATTTGCTAACATGCATCCAAGTCATAGGTCAGCGCTCCATGTTATCCTTGGATACCTGAGTGCTGATAATTCTTGTGGACCCAGCAGGGATGTTTACATGCTCTTAAACCAAATTGGGCAAATGGGGAATGAAAGAAACCATTCAGTATGCTGATTTTGATACTGTAATTGAACATTTTGATTCATTGCCTAATCAAATGGAGAAGTTTGATAATAAATAGATAGAATGATGATAGATGCATCCATGACCATAATGCAAATGATATGCAAATACACGAATAAACCAGACTAGATCTTGTGCTGTGTATACATGTCAATATCTAAAGTAGCAAAGAAGCCTTGATAACATGATAATAACAAACCTGTCCATGTGCTGCACAAAGTCGTCAATGAGAACTGGCCAAGCACCTACATATATTAACATCACCACTCGATTATTTTCTATGATCAAATGTTTGTTTTGTTCAATTTGATATATCATGTGAAATAGGTCAACCAGAATAAAACCTAGACATGAAATAACAGATAACTCGAACTGCACTACCACTTGTAAAGGTATTTTCTGAGCATGCAAAGTAGTTGCTATGCCTTTTTTCCATTCAAGAATTTGCACCAAAAGGCCTATAATTTACTGTTTGAATCTCATGCAATCCTGCCATGCAACTGCCCTGGGGTTTCCATATTTCTGCTGTAAACTACCAAAAGTACAATTGCTGCTCATGGCATAGGAAGACAACAAAGTGAGAGATGGATTAATTACCATTAGGATCGTAGCCCTCAAAATCCTCTTTAACACATCGGCTGAAGGCCAGGAGTTGCTGCCATGTGTCCTCTGATATGTTATGCTTCTGGTGCTTCTGATATTTTAGAATAGACAAATGTAACAATCAGTATGATTTGGGGAAAAAAAATCTGAGTCCCACCAACCATTACTAGAAAATTCCCCTCAACAGAAAAATAATTACTAATTCCACAAAACTTTCCTAGTAGTACCTGAACAAAGTTGCACCACTGCTCAAGAAATCTAAACCTGCCATGAAGAACTATTTTCCAAGCTGACAGGGCTCGATGAACCGCTATATCAATCAAACAAATGCCGTCATTAGAAAAAAAAATTCAACCTCAGCTGTTCTGCCAGCACACACCAATATTGTACCTTGTGGGTAACATAGTGTAAATAATAATTGATATTCTGGCCTTGGCTGCATAAAGATCAACCTCAATGAAATGTACCAAAAAAATAACTACAATAAACCCACCAGAACATAATAAACAAATTATTTGTGTAAAGAACCAAATAAAAATCTTACTAATGCTCTTCTGCCCATTTTCACGGCATATGAAGAAGACAAAATCATAGAAGTGACTAAATTGCGAGTCTTCCTACAAAATATTGTAAAGTTTAATAAATCTTCCAGGATTCTTTCAAGAAAAGAGAGAAAGAGAAACTATACTTGAGTCTTTAGTTTTGTAAGAGACTGACCAATAAATTGAGGCAAGACATCAGCTTTTGAATATCACTGCCAGTTGTATCTCTGCACAAATTCCATTTAAAATGTAAGCCAATTATCACGAAGAAAGAACAATTTGCAAATGAAATAAACAAATTCCCATTGATTGTATTTACTGGCAATTTTGCAATAGTATAAATAAGAACATGTCTGATTCTGTTATAAGCTCAAAATTACTTGCAAATAACGCAAGAAGTAGAATATTACACTTCTTTTGCGAATTGTCGCAATTGTTATCATCTTCAAATTGCTCTAACAATCCCGTCTTAAGTTTCATCACTAGTCCTAATTTACACCATAGCAGTGTCTACATAGTGAAGGCCTTGCATAAGCAACTACGGGAACATGCTGCCTTATCAGCCAAACCATTTGGTACTGTACTGATACTAAACTGGGTGGCTAAGTACAGTATGGCCTAGCTGAACCTTCAAATACTAACATTGGAACTTAAACTGTAAATAAAATGGTCAAAAGAACTTCAAATTCAAACCTTCGCCAAAGATCTATTATGTGTCATTGCATTCTGGTTATTATAGGAAATAACCAAGTAATAAACTAGATAAGGTTCGTTATAATATAAAGAGTTGTGTCACATAGGAACGCGTGAAATTAGCAATTCATGCACCAGAACCATGAACAAAATTAGGATTTAGGAGTAATGTTATAGTTGTACGGCTTTTCGTTCAGGGCTAGACTCTTAGGATTTATAATATAGTTCCTACTATTGTTGTACGGCTTTCCTAATATACTTCCTACTCTTACATGTACTATTACTATAGACACTATGTTACTCTTTGTTATATTACTATTATGTATTATCTACATTGTGTCTTTAGTACTCGGATTGGATTTCATTTGTAGCCTACCCCAACTTGTTGTTGTTGCAAGTTTGCTTGATACAGTTTAATTGAGATGTTCTAAGTATGTATTATACTATTATGTACTAAATGATTCTAGGAACCAGTGCCACACCAAGGCCAACCTTTCCACAGAAAAGAACAGCTAGATAAGGTAATGGTACTAGACTCCAACAGTCCCCCCAATAATATATCAAAAGATACTTGAGTTTTTATGGATACTATTCTACATGACCAAATATAAAAGTCATTATCCTTTGAACAGAGAAAACTTGACCGCTAAAGAAATAACTATTCCAATAAAAAAATATAAAAAATAGAACTACTAAAATTATAAATAGAGTAGGAAACAAAAGAAACCTGGCTTTTCTCCTTTCATAAATTGATCTCAAAAGCAGAGACAAAGATTCCTTCATAACAGACGGGTTACATCCTGAAATTATATCTATTTAAAAATAAAGCACAAAAAAGGAGTCAACATCCTCAAATCAAGTTCACTTTAGAACAAAACTAGAAAGACATCCCTGACTTTCCAATTTATATTTAGTGTCGCAGCCTAAAGATGCTCAATAGTTTGAACGAAATAAATTAAACTTCTAGCTTAAATGCATTTCCAAGAGGGAAAAACAATGATGCTGACATCAAGACTCAAGTCATGGGCATTAATTATGAATTTAAGGTGGAATACTACTTGAACAGAACACAGAACATAATCAGGGATGCTTCAGCCTTCATGTAGAATTAGCATCAAGCCTGCAGGTACTAAAAGGTACAAAGCAAATGACGTCGTTTTCTAGATGATTTTGTTTTCTAAGCTGAACTTTGGAGACTGAAGTCATGAATTATCAGTTCAGTACTGTGCTAGTTGGGCATGTGAAATAATAATATGTTCCTGGTAGTCAGTTGTCAGGCAAATCTCAAGTGATAATCACTTAACCAGTTATTATCATTATGTCAGGCCATCAGAGGAACGATATATTAATATTCAGCTTATAACTCTATATCCAATTGAACTCTGTCTTACGAACTAAAGGACCCCAACTACAACTACCTAGCAACCATATAACATTGAATAGAAACTAGAACTAATTTCTCATAGTGAAACTCACCAGTCCTGTGGCTTATGTTACTATTAGCTAATGTTGTAACAAGTCAAAGTTAAATTGATCTACTTGTCGGGTAGAAACCAAAAGATACAATCTTTTTTCTTTCCTTATTGCAAGGTAGATCGATGTGACTTCTCATTACGATAATCTGCTCCAATGGAGGTATAACATGCCCGAATCAAATTAGAAGCTGGCATGCAATTTAACAATTGAATCCCAGATAATTCAGGTAGTAATCCCTGTAGAATTCCACGTTTCACTTACTATGTGGCATTCGGTACACAGTAGTCCAGCGAATTATGGTATAATTTGGTCTGAAATACCGAGATCCTTCGTGTAGAAGATGAAACAATTTGGTACAGAAATGCTGATATGCTTTTATCAAAAAAAGAAGAGAAACGAAATAAATCGTACAATAGTATTTCCAGAAGATGTCAAGAATGTCGGGGCAATTGGATCGAAGACCCTCCATGAACAATAATATCAATTATAGGCGATTCGAGGAAAACCCTAGCTTTTTAACCGGAGACGACGAAACTCTTCCCTTACCTCCCCTCCCCTCCCCTCCCCGTTCAGACCGAAGAGAGAGAGAGAGGGGGGAAGAGAAGAGCTTGGATGGGAATTCACGTAGGAAGAGAGAGAGAAAAGAGGGAGAAAGAGTCAAGTTAAAGACTAGTGCTGTAAGGCTGTAAGGTACAAGAAAACGAAGGTATAAAGACGAGGACCGTATTGTAATTTTGACGACACGCCTTGTGCCGGGAGTATTTCAAATACCCAAGGATCTAGAACTGGGAGCAAAGAAGTCGGCGTATGCACCAATGTGGGTCCCATACTTCAGTCATACAATTTTTTTATGCCCTGAGCGTTTAAATGATCATTAATTAGACTAGTTCTTCTTACACCTCTAGTTTTAGTCTTTTAAGAGTCATACATCGGTGACTCTCTCCCAACTCGCTCGGATAAAAGTTCGGATAAACTCGCTCAGATTCAACTTGAGTCAAATCAGCTCTAGTTGTCCAGCTCGAATACTATTCGAGTCGAGTTCGAGTCAGATATGACTCGCTCAGTGACTCGAAGACTCAGCTCGTATTTGGGCCTTCGTATATGGAACTTCCAAATTTAGTTAGCATATTGTCCATTTTAAGTTATTTGGACATTTCGAATTGAGTTGCTATTTTAGCTTAAGTTTATTATGAGTTGCTAATTGAGCTGATATGCAAGTTAAGTTATTTGAGTTGCTGATTTGAGTTCAGTTGAGCTATTTGAGTTATTTAAACTATAAAAGAAACTTTTTAACTGAGATGAATACGAGTTGCGAGTTGGCTCGAGTAAAATTCGAGTTGAGTACGAGTTGGCATTTGAACTCGAATGAGACTTGATTACTCGAGTTAGCTTAGCTCAAATAACTACCGAGTCGAATTCGAGTTGGAGTCGGCTTGCTCGAACTCGATTCGATGAGCAGCCCTACTATGGAGTATAACTTTCGTAAAAATGCAATACATAGAAAATAAGTATAGCAAAACTGGTAAAATAATATAACAACAAAATATCTAAAACTACTGCGGGCTAAAAGTAGTAGCGCTACAGTACAACTCTTGTAGTTTCTTATCATAGAACACGTAATCCTTCAAAATTGGATCCAGCTTCAGGCCCCATCCATTGTCCATTGACCAATTCCTGATCCTGCTTCCTAAAAAAATGCAACAAGAATAGAACAAAAAGCGAACAACCATTCGGCTGCTACAAAAGGGCAAAGGCAAACAAAGCCAGCAAAAAGAACTTGTAATGGAGAAGAGAATATTGAATCATGTTAATGGAGAAGAGAATATTGAATCATGTTAATGGCAAAGGCAAACAAAGCCGGCAAAAAGACCAATTCTCGAATTATGTTAGTGATGATCGAGCGTTGATTCTTAATCCGACGATTAAGATTAAGATACGCAGGATGCAAAGGGAAAAAGCTACAAAGAGAATATTGGTCCCATAAACAGTGCAACATCTCAAATTTTTAATTGATCAAGGGTATTGTATGAGCCCGAAAAACAAACAACGGTTCATAAATTATTAACAGCCCTTGGGCCAAGGTCCAATGAGCACTTGCCTTCTAAATTCTTCTGCAAAATAACAAAACAGCCATTATAGTAGGCCCGTCGGTTTCTGCAGATAATTCTTTGGGCTATCCGAATATGGGCCGATGCAAAAAGTCAACGGTTTTTATTCTTAGACTTGTCTAACTTGTGAAAACGATCACGGAAATAAAGTCTTTTGTTATATGTTTTCTTTAGTTGATGATTTTCTTTTCTCGTTGATCGTTGTGCTATTTAAATGGAACTTATTTTTTGTGTATTGATCGTAATCGAACGATTAAAATGGTTTTAAATGTTCAAATTTTGTACTCGTGTAGTCATGTAATTCCATTTTTCAGCCTATGTTTTGTATTGTTTAGGGGTTAAACGTTTAGAAAGTTGTACCGTTCACAGACACATAATAATCAATATAATGAAACATGTCTTAATTGAATAAACTATAACAAACACAAATTATCAAAGTGTGACAGTGATAACATCAATGTAAAATAAGTACTATATGAAAGCAAAATTATAACTACATTTCACCCAAAGTAGAACTTACAACATCCAATATTACTAAACAAAGAACTAAAATACTGGAAACATCAAAACGTCTTGAAATTGATATAATGTCAACACAATCATCCTTGAAACATAAAAATAGTATTCAAAATAAACTAAAGATCTTAAGTCTCTAATCTCAGGTGTCAACTCATATCTCAGCTATTTTTTTAGATTACCAATTTAATCAATGACTAAATATGAGATTATTTTGAAAATATTTAATTATCTATCATTATTGAAAGTCATCGCTTGAGATCTACGAAACCAAAGAGATTTTTTACTCTAAACTTTAATTTTTCCACGAGACAACAAGACAATTAGGCAACTACTACACTTAACATATAACAAAGCAAACTAAGCAACTACGCTTAACTGCCAACAAGGCAACAACATGTGACAAAACTAATTAATGAAATTTGTTGGGAATGAGTATTTGTGAGTTGTGTCATTTGGCCCATTCCCAAGTTAGTTGGGAAGAAAAAAAAAATTGAGGCTGAGTTGATTTTATTTTTTTTTCCAAACTCTTGTAGGATCTGTTCGGCCAAACCGAATAGGCATTTGAGTAGAAATTGTACTATATGTGTGGGAAATAAATAATTCGTCTTGAGTGAATTTTTTATTTTCCACCTCTTTGGATTGAAATATCCATCTATATCAACAGAAAAGCAGATGGTTTCTTCTCTCCTCAAAGAGGCCTCCGACAAGAATGCCCTCTCTCACCTCTCCTTTTCATTACGGGCATGGAAGTTTTCACTAGAATGTTAAAACATAAATTTAACCTGGGAGTACTTCAGGGAGTTAAATTATCAAGAAATGCACCCAAACTACACTCCCTTCTTTTTGCTGATGATGTCATGTTTTTGGGGCAAGCCTCTAAACAAGAGATAGATGAACTATCATCCAGTTTAGCATTTTTCTCTCAAATGTCAGGTTTACAAATAAATCCTACAAAGTCCAAACTTTGGTTCAGCCAACATTGCACCCTACATAATATGAGATATGCAATTAGAATATTCCGAGCAAAGCAAGTAATTGACACATAAACTTATCTTGGGGTACAGCTTCCACAGTACAAATCCTACTCAGTCCAAGCATCTAAATCAATTATCCAGAAGATTACCAACAGACTTTCAGGCTGGAAGGCAGCAACATTGTCTTTGCCAGGTAGGATGGTGTTACTGCAATCAGTATTATTTGCACTCCCCATTTACCAAATGACAAGCCTTATTTTGAGCTCAAAGGCTATAGCAGAATTAACGAAAATCATGGCTAAATTTTTATGGGGCAAGCTGGGTAAATCTAGATACCTATCTCTCATCTCTTGGGACAGAGCCTGCCAACCAAAAGAAATGGGGGGGGTTTAGGCTTCAGAAACTTGCAAACATTTAACCAAGCATTATTCCTTAAAATAGTATGGGAAATGGGCACAAATTCTAACAAACTCTGAGTCCAAGTCTTCAGAGCCAAATATTGCCATAGATTACCTTTTTGGCAGCTCAACATATCTTCAATATCAAGCCCCTTATGGAAACAGATTCTCAAGGCGAGGCAGCTTATCATACCGCATTTAACCATATCTCCATGCCAGTATCAATCCACATCACCCCACAATAATACAATTATCTGGAAAAATAGTAAATCGGGCAGGTACAACACTAAAGAGGGTTATTTCAATCTCATTAACACCCAACCCTCACATTTAACAAATCAGATAGTATCACCAATCATGTGGACACATATTTGGAAAGTGAAGCACACCCCCTAGGGTTATTACATTCATCTGGAGAGCACTTAACGCTGCATTGCCTACTGCCCATAGATTACACATAACAATATCGGAGATAAATCCAACATGTACAAGATGTGCACAAGCAGATGAAACTTCTATTCACCTTCTATTTTTTTGTCCCAGCTCTAGGGCAACATAGTTCGTTTCACCACTTGCATTAAGGGTTGACTTATTCAATAACATGGAATTTCAAGATATTCTTGGCTAGGCTCATGCAAACCTAACTAACAAACAACAAGCACTCTTTTACATTACATTGTGGAAAATCTGGAAAGCAAGATGTGCTTTTGTATTCAAAGGAGAATGTTTCAATGTTCAGGCGGTTTTAAAGCAAGTCATGGTACAATTTCAAGATGCCTCATTAAAATGGGATCAACATGGTAAAATAATAAAACCCAAAAGCACCCAAGCTATACATACATATATGGTCTGTGTGACCATTGATGGTTCCTGGGATCAATCAGAAAACATGGGTATTGCAGGAATAACGTTTGATGAAAATGGAGTACAACAATTCCACTGGAGTTACAAAGGCAAGGCAACTGATGCTTTTATGGCTGAGGCAATGGCTCTGCTTCAAGCTATCAGAGAGCTGAGAACTAGGAATATAATTGACCAAAAAATTGTCATATACTCTGATTGCAATCGACTAGTTTCTATTATTAACAATAAATATTTGCAGGACAACCCTTCTTGAAAATCAAAACCCTTACTCTGATGTTGCATTGCTATGATGGAGAGCATGCCACATATTCAGCTCTTGCATGTGACAAGATCTCACGTGGCAGAGGCACATGAGCTTGCAAAGGAGGCAAGAAGGCATGGGCAATTCATGGAGGAAATAACAATGGGACCTGATGGAAATATGCAACTCGCTTCATAAGTTAATGGTTAACATGCTGTTTTAATATCCCATATTTTGTTTGTAAGATAGGGAATGGGAAGTATGTTTATGGGATTGTAATGAAATATCAACTTTTGTGAACTTACCAGCAAGGACTAGGATCAGCTTCCGCTTTAATTTACTATTGAAATGTTGGGTTTGTACGCTGAATCCTTTTTTTTTTAATCTAAGCCTACGGGTTATATTATAAAAAAAAAACCTCTTTGGATTGAAAGCGAACATGACTGTATAGAGTTGGTAGATTGCCTTGGGAAACAAAACCCAATCCCATTATGAAAAAAGTAGTTGTCTATTGATGGGACGGAAATCCAATTGGCTTCAAAGTTCTTGAATTCCCGAGGTAAAACCCATGCGTCGAAGTGCCGAACACCCCCAATCCAGCATAACATATGGTTAGAGTTCTCAAAACGGTTTCACCGTGCCTAAACATGACACGATAAGAACACGATACAATACTATTCACGTGTCGTGTCTTAAGCGTGTCGTGCGTAGGTTTACTACTGCAAGGCATGACACGACACGCACGATACGGGAACACGACACTCACAACACATTTAAGAACGACATGACGACACTGGTAGGCACGAGTAGGCAAGAGAAGGCACAAATAGGCACAAAAGTTAATTTTTTTAATTTACCCAGCGACAGCGAGGGCCCATCAGGAAGGTTTTAAAAAAAAATTAATTTTGCATTAGTGGGCATTTGGGCTGCTCATGGGGATTGGGGATTGGGTATTGGGGTGGGGGCTGTAAGATGCTAAAAAAAATGCATCGAACTATTAATATTTATAATTTAAAATAGAAAGAACTAAAAAATCCTTCTCCAACTAAAACGGCTAGTTTAAGAGTTAAATTTGTTCCTTTTTGTCTGTTTTTTAAATTGTTTACGCGCCCAAAGTGGAACTGTTATGGCTCTAAAATAGTGTATTAGAGATCAAAAGAATAATTGTCTATAAGATTTTTTTTTTCATATTTTTATGTTATTGTAAATTTTTTTACTTTTTTATTTATTTTAGACACGAGTAAGACACGTCGTGCCGAAGCAACACGTCACGATTAAACACGACACGATTGAGACACGACATGATTAGACACTACGTGCCTAAATGTACCTGTCTTAATCGTATCGTGCCTATCTCTTCTAACTTTTTACACGACACGACACAACACGATAAAAATAATAAATTAATAATTGTGTCGTGTCAAATCGTAAGACGACATGAAACAACACGAATTTAAAACTCTACATACATATGATTGCTGTGATTGCTGGAACAAATTAAGTGGCTTAATACCAAGAACCTTTATATTAATAAAGATAAAGATGGTCGAACACAGAATCCACCTCTCGCGTAGTGATATGCCATACGCCTTCGGTTCCCAGCCCGGCCCTTGTGAAGCCCTTGTCAGATCCGGCTCTGATTCGACCCTTAATAATATTTTGAAAGGGTTGGGCCTTAGAAGGGCTAGATTCATTCTTAACATACAGGTCCCTATTTATCCGGCCCTTTCAAGCCTCCCACCCTGATCCGACCCTCTGCAACCCTTACCCACGTCAGACCCTTATCAACTCTATCACAATTTAAAAAAAAAGAGACCAAAACCCTTATTACTCGGCCTTGGTCCGGCCCTCTGCAACCCCGAGGGCCTGATAAGGGCCGGACCTATTTTCTTAGAATAAAGTCCTTATTATCCGGTCTCTATTAAGCCCTGTTTAGACCTGACCCTTATCCGATTCTTTCGTAGGTCCTATAAGTCCGACCCTTGTAAATCCAATCCGACACTTTAACTTTCACTACTCTCGCGTCACCAAAATATCTTCTGAACGAAAGCCCTCGAAGAATCCGGAAAGAGCTAAACAAGAGCAAATAATCACGATGGCCATGTTTGGTTGAGTAATTTTAATCCGAATTAAATTACTTACTCCAAGTTAAGGTGGAGTAAATTAATCATATTTGGTGAATTAAGTTAATCCACCTAAAGAGGTGAAGTATCTTACTCCGGATTAATTTAAATCTCACTCTAACTTACTCCATCAATTTTAATCCACGTTTGATGAATTAAGTGTGGAGTAAGAGAATTAATTCACCTCTTATTTCACAATCAAACATGACCAATGAGAATTCTCTTGTGCAGTAAGCTTTCGTACAATGGGTCCTTTGAATGATTGAATCTATCTAATTGGAGTAAGCCCTCGGATGGTCCCAGTTTAGTAATAGATAAATTTATATAACGATGGTTTATACTTTACCTGCGCCGAGGTGTCACATTCTCTGTCGTGTATCATGTAGATGCCACATCGATTACTTCAGAATTAGGAATTCGGGGCCCAGCCGCAATTTCGCAAATATCCTATTGGAACCAGGACGCAAAATATGAAGCTGATTTTCAAACAAAATAACTTTAGGGTGTGCTCCCAAGTTCGTAGCGGAAGGGAAGGGGAGGCAGGAGAAAAGAAGGAAGATGATTGAGATTAATTTTCTGACTTTCCGAATCATGGGAGAAAGAAAATCGAAAAAATCTTTAGAGTGTTCCCCTCCACTCACCTCCTCTCCCCCTCTCTCATCTTATGCCTTTTAAACTCTGAAGCATGATTTCTAGCTCCTCTCCCTTCCCCTCCTCGTTCCCCTCCTCTATCAAACTCGGGAGCACACCCTTAGTGAGATTGGACAGATACAATTCAGGAGCCGGTGACTATCGTATTCGATACGGTATATATGCGACTACATGTCTTTTTCAAAATATTAAAATATAATAAAAATATATAAGATAATAGAAAATTATATATTATATTATAATATATATAATACGTAACAAATTTGATTATTTCAGTAATTTTTATTTTTGATACAATAAAATTATATATATTTAAAGTTAATTGTGTGAAATAGATCGAATTTGTAGATTTTAAAAATAATTAAAATTAAATTAAATTTGCTTTATTTGTCTCGTAAGACTTTAAAATACTGTTCTACTTTAATACATACATTTTATTACAAGAATAAAAAACTATAATATTTCAAATAATAAATCAAAATTATTTAACTCTTTCTTAATTTTGTTGTATCAAAAATCATCTAAATAAAAAATCGACTATAACTCCTCATGATCGTGCTAAACTCCTCTTCCAATCGCTTCTAGAAATCAGACGGTATCTAGTTGCTTCAAGCGATTGACTACCGTTTCAGGTGTCATGCCAATTTCAGCCGACTCGCGAGATAAGTCTGACAGGTTTTGTATTAAAAAATATAATTAATTTATTCCCAACCCACAAATCACAATACCGTAATAACGAGCTTCTCGATTCTTCCACAGAGTTCCGTTGTCAGTGGTTCTTCTACCAAATATAAACCCCTCTTTTTTTTGCTCATTTTAATCTCATACCGAAAACAAAAAAAATCAAAGAAACACTAACAAATCAAACACAAAGGAGCGATTTTTTTTCTTTCAAATCGACAATTTGATCAATGGCGGAGCAAGAGAACGCGGTTCCACGGTTCAGTCTCTTCCCGATCATCCTAGGAATGCTCGAGCCTACCTCAGATCAGGAATCGGAGCGATTCGTGTTGCTCAATCTGTTTACCAGAAACATGGTGGTTCTAAACGACGGCGCTGATCTACTCTCGGCAGCGCTTGGTGGTGCCATGACAGGATCTGCCACCGGAGGGCCTCCTCCGGCTTCTAAGGCATCAATTGAATCGCTGAAACTTGTTAACAAAGAGGAAGAGGTGGACGAAGAAGCAGAATGCGTGGTTTGTTTAGAGAAGCTGTTTGACAAGGAGAAAGTGGAGGTTGTGGTGAAAGAGATGCCATGCGGGCACAGGTACCATGGTGAGTGCATAGAGAAGTGGTTACATATGCATGGATCGTGCCCCATGTGTAGATACAAGATGCCGAATGAGGAAGGAGAGGTGAAGAAGAGGGAGGAGGAAACAGAAGAAGGTGGTAATGGTGTTTGGTTTAGGATTTCTTTTGAGAGGAGGGGTGAAGGTGCTGGGGATCAGAGAAACTCAGAGTCAAATTAGAATTTTACTGTTTGGTTTTTGAGTTTTTATTTTCGGTTGTGTGGTAGATTTTTCATTTTTTCTTTTCTTTGATTTTTCTTGATGGTTTTGTGAATTCTTTAGATTCTTTTTTGGTTTTATGATGGCTTGGGATGTAAATTGTGTAAAGCCAAACGGTGGAGGGCTTCAGTTGATATATATATATATATCCTGTTGATATGCTGATAAATTATGATTAGTGGTAGTGGCCCAATTATATTGGGGCATGGAATTGTGGATTCGATCGAAGAGTCCACTAGCCTTTTACTTTTAATAGACGATACTTTTAATTTAAAACATCACTTTCTATTTACTTTCTTTAGAATAGAATTATCAAAATTCGATATTCAAAATATTATAATAATAGACGTATATTTGCAATTTTCTTTTAGTAATAAGAGTTAGTCAACTCATAAGCTTCGTTTTTTTGACTTGGTTATGCTCTTTCGTAATGCAGGCATCTCACATATCTTTAGTAGAATTGCCAAAGAATATGATAATACTTTCATGAAAAGCCTTAATTAAAATTAGGCCTTAGAAAATAAAAACATAAAAATATAAAATTGGCCTTGGGCCACTAAGGCCCATTGGACCTCTGATCCTTGCTGGATTTAAAGTATTAAAAGAATGATATTTTGGACCTACCAGGCCCATAGGGCCCAACAGATATTACATGATTTAATTAATTCAAAAACAAGTAGTTTCTAGGTATTTTTGGGTCTTGACTCTAATTGGGCCGAGTTGGATATTATAAACAGATATTACACAATTAGTAGATCTAGTCCAAAATTCTTAGTAACTAAATCCGAATAAGAAAAGGTCTGAGAAAGGTATAATTAGGAAATGGTCGTAGTCCGTGCAGCACGAGCTTCGGTTATGACGCACGAGTACGGACTTCTGATCCCATAGGATTAACACAAAACAATAATAAATAAAAAATAACCAACTTGTGTTTCTTATATTTTTCTATGCTATATTTAACACAAAACAATATAATGTATAATATATGGCATAGCTATATCGTAGGATAGTGGTGTAGGTACGACATCGTATCTGACATAATGACATTGACTTACAATTATACGTGACGATTAAATTAATTAAATATTTATAACAACATGATTTACTAATTGTAAAACAAGTTAAATATAACATATATATATGTGAAGGGATCGGATGACAACAACTTTGGTGACACCAACAATGACAACAATCATTTTTTTCATTTCAAAGTCCAAATTATTGATCCAAACCATTGAACATGATCTCCATAATATAATACTTTTGCAGATCAAATTTTACATTTTTTTGAATTTTTTTACTATTTATTAAGATGAGTGTAAAATTCAACGATTTAGGTAGTTGTAACTTTGACATATTTTTGCACCCGTCTTAATAAATAGTAAAAAAATTCAAAAAAAATGAAAAATTTGATCTGCAAGCGTATTTTATTATGGAGATCATATTCAACGGTTTGGATCAACAATTTGGACTTTAAAAATGAAAAAAATGGTTGTTGTTATAGTTGGTGTCACCAAATTTGTTATCATTTGATCCCTCCTCTATATATATATATTAGCAAACTATCACACATCACCAACCTAATTAGACTAAGTAAGATTATATATATAATAAAATATATATTGATCAATTTCTTTATATCGCATCAAAATGTAATGTACAACTAAATTACGTACGCTACACACATTCAAATATAACTAAGTAACATTACAAGGATAAATATATATGTCGATCAACTTCTTTATGTCACATTAAATACAACACATACGATATACGCACAATTATGACTAAGTAAATATTTAATCACAATAACATATATATTGATCAATTTTTCTATAAGCACATAAATAATATAAATTCACACATAACAATTATTATTAGCTAACTATTTTTCTTTCTTCTTTTATTAGTTTAAAAATAAAAGTGCACAACTAAAAGTGGTTGAATTTATAACATGATTTCTTCGTGCTATTCCTTTATTGTTGATTTCATAGGATATCGTCTTAGCGACATAGTTACGTCAGAATATTAGCAAGCACATAATTTAAGACATCACTTAAATAAATAAATTAAAATTGAGCAATGAATAAAGAAATAGAAAATTGTAGGAATAGAATTTTCACACCCTCTGTGTAGATAGGACACTACACAAAGATTTGACTAAGTAAACATAATAATGATATTTCACTATGAGCATCAATGATGTCTCAACGTCTAGATTTTTATTTTGTATAATTACATAAGTAAAGAATCAACAACACAATTGAACTGATAAACCCTAACGTCAAATAGGAAGTTAGTAAACTCATATTCGGCTGCGAAAGACAAGGTGGTCTATGGACCCTGTGGACACTGACACCGAGTCAATGGCGTTCCAGAGATTCCCCAAAATAATCGTGTAGATATCAGCGCCGCACTTCTCCTTTCACAGGTGTGGATTCCTGGGGATTATATTCATTTCTCTTTTATTAGGACCTACTAAACTTTCCTAAATTGAATTGTGGTACCAAACTACCAACATTAATTAATCAGGCCCGTAGAACTTGAACTACTATTTATACATGCTGGTAATTGTACCATTAATTGAGACCAACCTGCACTTGCATGTCATTGCACCTCATCTTTGCATGTAAGATCCGATATACGGATCGTATAGGCTATTAGCTACTTATAGTAGACGCGCGTATACATATTATATATATCTATACTCGTCGGGAGTGATGAGAGTCGGGCCGGTGAGTTTTAGATTTGGATGTAGTCTGAGGGCATCGTGGATGGAATATGTGTCATGGTGTCTGACATAGCCCATGGAATATTCTCAACGGGATGTTCTTAAGGACATTCGACTAATCCTCACCAACGATGATCATCACTTGATGACTCGTATTGCCAGTTAGAGAGTTTTATTCTCAAAATCCTTATTATAAAGTATTATAATAATTCCTATTTGAGTGATTAAGGTTCGGTTTCTCAGTTTAGAGTATGCGTGTCATATGTGAAGTATTGGAGCTATTCCGTTCTTTATATTTCTATTAGCCGATGTTTTGAGATCTCCTAATATTCGAAGGGCTTCCTCCTTTGGCCCCTGGTTGGTACAGAGGAAGTCTGGGGCTCCCCTTTGGCTCCTGGTTGGTACAGGGAGTTCTCTTTATTATTATTATTATTATTATTATTATTATTATTATTATTATTATTATTATTATTATTATTATTATTATTATTATTATTATTCAAACGGGTAGTCGGTTCCTTATTTTCGTATGACGACTGAGACCGAGAGTTTGTATTTATTAGTTTCTTTTTGTGAGGTAGGCTTCTCGGTTCGCTTTTTGATTGAGTGTGTGCTTTTTGCAACTGCTCAAATTTTACCAGGGCGTTTCGTTCTGGAACTCAGATTTTAGTTAGGTCGTGGTTGATCTGAGACCCGTCTAGCGATTACGTTAGGCCTGTGGTTGATTTGGGACCCGCCTAACACAACCCTTAGGCTTGTGGTTACGACTCGTCTGAGGGGGCTAATCCTGAAGTCTTACACCCGGGTTTTCAAATTTGACAAATCATTCCTTTGTCTGGGAGTTGATATTGCTTACCTTACTATCTATATATGTTATTATTCCTCATATTATTTTTGGGTTTCTTTCTCATATCGTCTTTTGGATAGACTTAGACATTAAATTGATTAATGGTGGACAAATGCACATTTAGGTGTAGTATTTAAATATTAGTTAATCTCAGTAAAAGTGAATGGTCCAACCTTGAATCAGATATAATCCCAAAGGCTGGACCTTAATCCACACTGAGTAATTTTTATAAATTACTCATGTTTCACGGTTGGTTGTGGGGTCCAGGTAAGGAACAAATGTCCTTTTGAAGTCCAGATGAGAGCGCTAGGATGGATCCCCGGCGTCATTCGTTTTGAGGATCACTTAGTTTGTTTCTTTCATTTCCTTTGTTAGGATTAGTGTGTAGTAGGATAGCTAGGATCGGTTCCACGTTCTTTGATAGGATCGTTCGCTTCTGTATGCATTTTATTTTTGTTTAGCTTTCATTGTAAACTTTGCATCCAGACGCTGGATTATATATATATGTATTTGTTGGATGATCATGTACTTTGTGAAATGTGTGTGCTTTTTCTTAAAACTAAATATAATAAATAAATCTTATCTGTATTTTTGAGTGGTCAATTAAGCCTTTCGTGTACTTGTAATTGAGTACACGTGACGAGATTAATACCCCTAAGCTAGTCATTATTTCTAGAGTGTGACATCGAATCTGCTCTCTTTTGAGATCAGAACATCATAACTGCTTAATTCAGGTCTCCTAGTTGATTTCAATATAACCATTGCAACTGTTTCATTGATTTAGCATCTTGAGATGACCAATTTTGGTATAGGTTCAAACGTGGGCTGGTCGGATTTCACATAGACAGTCAATTCGATTGACTAATTATAATATTTTCAATCCCTAATCAATTATTTAAATACAAAATTTATCCAATTTAAACTTTATATTGAACTGTCGGTTCGTAAATTCGGCTAATATGGTTCTAAAAAACTTTTATTTAACATATAGAAGTAACCAAAAATTTTATTTTTATAAAAAATCAAAGTTTATAAGATACGACTTTATTTTCATAAAAATATGAACAACATAATTACACAAATAAAATTATTTGAAAAAAAATCGCATATAACGGTTGCGTTGATATTAGTCAGTGTTTCTACAAAATGTTTGTCCCAACTATAATTATGGAACTAATGAAAATTCAATCTGTCAAGTAAATTCTAAATATGTAATTTTTCGAATCGAATTGGATCCATATTCCCTGTCCCTCTTAAATAGGACAGAAAAAAAAACATACGATTAGCCTCAGAATCAGTGATTCTGCTTCAAAATACTCCGTAAAATTTCGGATTTTGCTCTTCGGACCAGACTGGTACCTGCCATCTGATAACAATACAATCCACCTGGTACCGAACATCAATGTCCGATCAAAGCTATTGATTAATGGAACTAATCAAATTAGACTTGCATCCCTAGATTTCCCTGATTGCTTAAAGCCTTTTGCAAAATGCTTTTTACCACTTGTATTTGGATCAATACTGGCGAATTACAAGCATGTCAGTCCATCCTTTTCCACTGCCAGCATCGAATTATGTTTCTTCCGAGCAACAATGATCAAAATTGTTGTTACTCCAGTGCTGCCTCCTGTGTTATGTCAAAGCTTCAAAGCAGAGAAGATTCATCAGATATAGTACATAAGATCTTACCTTACGTATTCGCCGCTTGTTTTTGGGAGTTGTATCATGAAGAGCTTAGCAGAGTGAATTTCGTTTGTCATTCACAATTTGACATGAATTGCGCAAGATAGCTTCAATTGCTGTATGCTGTCAAGAGATTGAGCAACCAAAGCAGATACAAAGTGTGTGTTGTAAGTATCAAAAGAAATATTTGAACTTTATCACCGTTTATGTGAACTTCTATGTGAACTGGAAAGGTTCTATGTGAACTTTCTAAGGCTGTTGATCTCTTGTGAAGTAGCTTCTATGTGAACTTTCTAAAGCTGATAGCTTCTGTGTGGACTTTATCCCCGTTTATGTTAGGTCTGTTGATCTTTTTCTCCCCCTTATTTCCAAAAGGTAATTCTTAGGCTGCTTGTAAATATTTTATAAAATTTTCAAAACGTTTCGAGGAACTTTTTTAATTTCATTGAAATCAATTCAAATTGTGAACTGGAAAGGTTAGCTGCTTTTTTCGCATTATTAGGAGAACAATATAATAACAATATTTCAATTTAATTAAGAGATTAATATAAATATTTTTAACCAAAATTTGAAGAATAAAATATAATAGAGAAAACCAATTTAAGTATCTGATTTATATAACTATCGAATGATGCTTCATTAATAATCAAATAATACAACTATCAAAAACACTTACCACGACAACTATCAAAAACTTTTTTTTTATTCATTGTTCATATGCTTAGAACACACATCTACAAACAAATTAGAAAATAAACTTAAAAACTCCTAAAATATTCACATGTTACACCTAAGTTTTTCACAATTTATAAATGAACAAACAAACAAGACAATCCAAACCCTTTAAATCCGTAATATTTCAAGTCCTATCTAGTGTAGTGGTGAGACACAAGATCTTCATAGGAGAGGTCTGGGTTCAAGCCCGCTAGAAGCTACTTTTATAAAGAAAATTTTCAAGTTTATTTTCTGTTTTGTTTGTGGGTGTGTGTTGTAAGTTTACGAATAATGAATCAAAAAAAATTCGTAATCCACTTGGCAAACGTTCGCTATTCTTTTATATTTTTTTGAAATCTTTGCAGAAGCTGCAAAGTCGTAGGCGGATATTGAACTCTCAACCTCTGACCAGAACAATTCTAACCACCCGTTTCCCAAAAGGAGTATAGATAACTTTTAAAAGGAGTATAGATAACTTTTTGTATCTGTCGAAGAGAGAATGTCACTGTTTTGTTGTTGATATAATGATATGTACTCTATGGAAAAAGGACTAGAAAGGGAAGGTTCCTGGAAGTTTTCTGGCATTTGTTCGCAAACAGGGAAGTTATTACCGTACTAGGAAGAGTACTACTCTTTTTCTCCTTGCAATAATTTAAGCGGCCTTTGAAAATCGTCTAGTTGTTCAACGAAACTACATGATGTTTATCTTTAGAAATTGTTATGAAATTTCTTGTCCACTTAAAATAAAAACAATGAATTAATTTACACTATCATACAAGACAAAGAAGATTTAGTAATTTTCATAAAACAACGATAATTAAAAACTCATAAAATATTATTGACAGAAGTGTAAATTTTTTTTTGAGAATAAGCTAACGGCTACGCCAACCGTTATTTAAAATCTTGTTGCTTTGCTTTTCATATTTTTTTTAAAAAGAAAATCGAAAGCAATAGTTATCTAAAATAATTGTTGTCGTATACTTTAAATAACTATTATCCTATTTCTTAACCCTACCTTTTAAATAACCACTCTCGCTTCCAAGTCTGACTGCCTCCACAACTATATTTACCCTGGCATATGATTCAGTCTTATATAGGCATTTGAAAACGGGCCGGGTCGGGCAAACCCGTTCGGATCAACGAGTCGGCCGGGTCACTGGTTGGACGAGTTGGACGGGTTGGCGGGTTTGTCGGGCCTGGTTTTGACGGGTCAAAAAAATTTACGCCAGCCTTAACCCATCTAAGACCCATGGGTTAGCAATCCGGCAGGCTCGGGACGGGTTCAGTCCGGATAGGGTTAGTCGAATTTTTTTCTTTTTCTTTTGAATATTTATGATTTTTTTATTTTTTTAATTTAATGGGTTATTCTCGGGTTTGGCCGGTTATTCCCGAATTTGCATGGATTTTGCACGGGTTTGCACGAGATTGTGCTGATTTGGAGGGATTTGAATGGGTTTGGACAAATTTGGGCGGGCTTGGACGATTAATGGCGGGTTAATGACAGGTTAGACGGGTCGGGACGGGCCGAGTTTAACATGGGTTTTTTTTCAACAAAGTTGACCGCTATCCGTGTTAGGCTCCCGATTATTTTTGGAAGATCCGTAGGAATTCGAGATCGAATTTCCTAACTGAATCTGACTCATTCGAATTTTGTCAAATCTCTAATCTTATACGTAAATTCACAATAATTACCTGTTGGATTTAATTTGGTGCAATTCAATTAGGGTTTTGATCCAAAATATCAAAATCCTTAAATTACGACAATCAATTGCAACAATTCACAAAAAAAATCTTCGTGCTACGTGTTCGAAATAAAATAAAACGAGTGCGAAAGCGGTACTTACATTCCACCCCTACAGTCTCCCTTGTACGCATGTCTTTTCAACGGAGTCCCTCTAGAGACGAAAGTGCAGAAGCGTGACGTGGTGCGCTAGCAATTCCATCCACATATATCCTGATGCCTTTCTTTTCTCCAAAGTCACGTACGAAACAATGGAGTATATCTTTTAATAGAATAAGATAAGTGGTTATGCACACCACATGTGCCATATGTCGATAACCGGAAATTTTTCTGTTCAACTAAACGTTGTAAATGGGTGGAGACCCACTGCTATTTATAAAGGCGTTAGTGTATCTTGGAAAGATGTCAAATCAAATATTTGAAATTATATTCTCTCTAATTCTTTTCCAAATTCTAATATTCACTTCTGTAAATATTTCTACGAATTTGATATGATATCTATAGTATTCAATCAGAAAAGATAACGGTAAATCTAGGCAGTCAAAATCTGCCTTCGAATAGGTCTCTTGCGGCCGCAAGGGAATTCGGTAAATCTAGGCAGTCAAAATCTACCTTAGAATAGGTCTCTTGCGGTTGCAATGGATTTCATTGCGGCTGCGATATACCTGGCTTCTAGACTTGACAGGAAATCTGCCAAGTCTCTTGCGGCCGCAATGAAGGCTATTGCGGCCGCAATAGACTTGCGTTTGTGCTGTTTTGCTTGGACTTTGATCCAATTTGAGTTGGATTTAGCCCAAACAATATTTCTGACTTTACATTAACACCAATATATAGTATAATTAATCATAATTGATCCATTAATAATTATAATTAATTTACTTAAGTTCTATATGTATTCGTGTCCAAAATCTTAATTAGTGAAATATGTATAATGTCATTGTATATCAGTTAATCACATTATTTGACATATCTACATATTATTTCTCGTAATATTAGGCGACAGTATGTGACATGCAGTAATCATATAACACGTAGTCCAAACTTAATTTATTAGAATTGACGTCTAAATTCTAACATGATATACCATGGTGAGTCCGCATTCTGTTGTTATTCTTAGGGATAACAGGGTCTTGTTATCCTCTGATCCGATCGTCAAATTTCGACGCAGATTAATAAACGATATAGATGGACTGTACGAGGTCCGATATATTAAAAATAGACGGTCAGATAAGATGATAACAAGATCCCGTTATCCCTGTATTACAGCAGATATGAATTCATACCATGGTTACACATTCCGGATCAAACGGATGCATATTCCAAATTGTACTATATTTTTATTTAACCTATGTTTATCACTTATCTAGACGTGCTTTCCATTACCAAAATGACGTGACCAACTCTACCAAGCACCGATCAATAACAAATATTCAATATATATTTACCTAGTAAAATAACATGACTAATTTTTTATTATAGTTGTTAATGTTGAATGAAATTTCTCTAACTTCTATTTAACTTTGTTCTGAAATGTAATAATAAACTATTTGTGGATTGCATAAAGTTGACTCTACAGTTGAAGCCACATAGGATCCTCCGTTCTTTTTTTCCTATCACGCCAACAGTTCCATCATAAATTAATGGGTTTCGTTTTCGTTACAGAGAATGCTTCGTTAGTTGTGAAAGAGTCGCTTCTTCTACCTCTCTGTCATGAACCCCTCAGGCAGCTTCCTCTCATTTTTATCAAGAAACAACCAACAACTCGTGAAATTTCTCTTGCGTATCATTGCCGACCTATCTCTTTATATACATAAAACCTCATCGGAATGCATATCAAAACAATACCCATTTTTCTATCCCATGTACATGGTTTTGAACCTCAGTCTGTTTCTCTCCCTTAGAATACTTAAACTTAACAATGGAGGCGATAACAACCATTATTTCTCTTCTTTTCCTAGTACTCTTGTATGTCGTGATTCCAGACAAATTCCACCCGAAACATGTACATTTTCCCTACCTCTATTATTTCCTTGTGTCGTTCACAGACTCCCAATGCAACCAGCCTCCAGTCATAGAAAAAAGGCTCAATGAAACAGAGTTGCATCCCCATGTCGGCATAAACAATGTTAGAATAAACAGAGATGAAGTGACGCTCGCTATGGAAAGAGTAGATCATCCTACAACCAAAGAAGGGGAGCAAATAGAGGATTTCATGGGATATGAAGAGTTCTCTGCTTTGTTTCAGGAATCAGAACCCAGTTTGGATGAAGTGAAGGAGGCCTTCTCTGTTTTTGATCAGAACAGAGATGGTTTAGTCGATGCCAGAGATTTGCAAAGAGTACTTGTTAATCTTGGATTAGGAGAAGGCACGAATCTCGATGCATGTAAGTGGATGATTGAGCAGCATGATAGGAATGGAGATGGCCTCGTTGATTTGATTGATTTCTCAAGAATTTTGGAGATGAGCCTTTTGGAAAAGGGTGATTACAAATGATGTCGTTCATGCTTTCTCTGGTTTGTCTTTTATTGACATATCTGATGCAATGTTGATTATAAATTACCGGTTAATACATGAACAGATTTTTATCTATGGTATTGTTTTAGATAAACTGTTTGAGACAAGGAGAAGCATGTATAAACTATGATTGAATTTTGTTTCAGATGTTAGAACTTAAAAAGTGATAGCATGTATGCAACTACTAGATATTTTTTCGATCTGCTCCTTTCGTCAAAATAACGTTATTTTTTGTGAATTTTTTTTGTATCTTCTCCATTCTTCTATTTCTTCTTTCACTCTTTAAATTTTCATTTTTGCCACTTAGCTCTTGCTAATATTTTTTATTTACCCTCCAATTAAAATCAGAAAGTAACTATCATTATTCTCTTAAAAATCTACAATTAATTCTTAATTAACATGATAAAGACAAAAAAAACTCCCGCTCTTGCAAAAAAAAAAATTCCGCATTTTTCTATCGTCTCTTCATATTCTCTCCGTATTTCTTCATCTCTAACGCTATTCTCACACGACTTCATTTTTCTCTATATCTGCCCTCTCCGCCTCCAAATCTCTATTTGTCCTTCTCCTGCATTAATTTTTCATGGATGAAGATGAAATTGATCATTTCTCTTTTTTTACATTTCAATCCAAAACTCCTCTGATAATCTCTCAAGCACCAAGCCCTGGACACTATGCATCTGATTCAATTTTGAAAAATCAAAATTTCAAGTGTCAGAAATTAAAGCTAAGGAGAAATAGCAAAGAAATTGTTGCTAATGGTTCAAGATAATGAACTAGTTTTTCAGAAGGTTGTGACTTAAGATCACACTCCATCATAACAGTAATGTCTCATAGTAACAAAATGATACATTTTCTTTCTTTCCACCAAAGATCTTGGAAGGTCCTTAGACTACAACAAACCAACCACTCAAGTTGGCTAGCACAAACTGCATTTTACCAAATTTCTAAATTAAAAATTAATATCAAATTATCAGAGCATGCAACACACACACAAATAAAATTGTAGGACCATAAACATATAGATAAATAAGTTGACATTTGGCTTATTAAGATCATTACCTTTTGCATTTTTACCAAAGTCAGAAGTGTTCTCCTGATACTTTACAAGATAACTTTACATGTTGTCTAAATTTTGCAGTTTGGAAACATACTCTTGTTCCTACAAGTTGAAAGTGAAGTATGATGACTTTTTTAGAGCAATCAAGAATGGTACCAAACAAAAGTACTGTTTTGGAAAATTGAAGACACTTAATTTGGACCCAATTAGTTTTGGTTCATTGCTTGAAGAACTAAATAAAATACGCCCTCTGCAAGAACATCAGGTATTTTCATTGTGCTTTCTAAACAACGGTACTAATCAGCAATCGTTCATTCCTCCTGAGGATAACAATAGCTTCAAAATGATGCTAAGCATGTACTAGAAAGAGAATGAAATTCTAATTTTTGTTACTGTGCAAGACAAGAACATATCTCGTGATACAGTTAATATGAATTTTGAAGAGAGGGTCATATTGCGAAATGACGAAGACAATGTAGTAGATAACCATTTCTATTATGAAGACGGGTCAGATTATTGTCATAATGATGAAGAATATAACATTCAAAGTAGTGACAAGAGTGGCAATGATGATTCAGAGTTTGAAGAAAAGGTTTACTCATATGACAAAGATAAGCCTGAAATGGCAGTCAGTGCACAATACCCTAACGTGACAGCATTTAGAAGAGCTCTCAATCACTACGCACTAACAACAGATTTTGAATATTCGTTGGAAAAGAGTGATCATAAACGGGTGACAGCAAGGTGTGCAAAGATGGATTATAGTTGGAGAATCCATACATCAACTATTGATGATGGTGTAACTTTCGTGATCAAGACACTGCAACCTAATCATTCGTGTAGTGGAGTTGATAAGTGCGGAAATAAACATGCAAGCAAGGGTTGGATAGCTGATAGAGTAATCAGTGATCTAAGAAATGAAGGAGATATACCAACAAATTGTTTGAAAAGAAACTTGAAAGAAAATATGGCATTCAGATACCATATCAAAGGGTTTGGAAAGGAAAAAAAATTAGCAATAGATGAGATATATGGAAAGTGGAATGACTCTTTCATACAAATAGGAGCATTCAAGGAGGAAATATTGAAAAGTAATATAAGTAGTGTCATGGATTTTAAAACAGAACCAGTACAAATCAATAACAAAAATGTGAAAATGTACTAAATTGGTAGAAGAGAGTCAACGCTTTCAGTGACTTTTTATTGCTCTACATGGCTGTATTATTGGATTTCTAAGGGGTTGCCGACCTTATGTAGGTATCGATGCATGTCATCTTAAAGGAAAGTGGAATGGATTTCTTGCTGTTGCCACATCACTTGATGGAAATAATTGCATGTTTCCAGTTGCATATGGTGTTATTGAAAATGAGAGTGAGGAATCATGGGAGTGGTTTTTAACATCTCTAAGTAAGGCAATAGGGATGCCAAAGGGGCTTGTAATCTCATCGGATATGCAAAAAGGATTAGTTAAGTCAGTTTCTAAAGTGTTTTCGTGGCTGAACATAGAGAGTGTATGGTACATTTGGGTAAAAATTTCAAGAAACACTTTTCAGGTAAACCTATAAGAGTTGAACTCTAGGCTGCTGCCCGTACATACTCCCCGGACATGTTTGAGAGGATCATGACAGAGATGAAAAAAGTGTGCCCATCTGCAATTCAATATCTAGATAAAGAGCACAGTAAGTTATGGAGTAGAAGCAATTTTTCAACAACTGCAAAGGTTGACAATTTCACCAACAATATTTCTGAGACTTTTAACTCTTGGATATGCGAAGAGAGACAGAAGCCAGTCTTGGATTTGCTTGATTCCATTCGAAAAAAGATTATGGTGCAATTTCATGAAAGAAGACAGATTGCAAGGAGATGAAAAGGCTCACTAGTTCCTAAAGTGAATCGATACATCAAGAACATTTCTCGAGTAAAATTATTATTTCTATCTTTTTCCTTTAGTTAATATATTACATTATTCCTAACATATATTTTTTGTGCTTTACTCTTTAGAATTTGGGTGGTTATGTAGTGAATAGAAGTACAGACCTGTGTGCAGAGGTAGAACAAGCGAAGAAATGATGGAAGTTCAATTTGGTGGAGAAATCATGCACTTGTCGAGAGTGGCAATTGAGTGGTATTTCCTTGTATTCATGTGGCTGCATTCATAGCCTCCATCTGAAATGCAAAATGGGAAGAGTATGTTGATCCTTACTTTACCGTTGAACGGTTTAAGGCAACATATGCTGGAGAAATAACTACCATGTCGAGTAGACATGAGTGGATGGAATGCAATTTAGGTTATAAAATGCTTCCACCTATCATTAAAAGGCCACCAGGAAGACCTTGAAAGAGCAGGATTAAGGCATCAGATGAACCAAAGAAGAAATCAAATAAATGCTCACATTGTAACTTGCCGGGTCATCATAAGAACACGTGTAAGAATGAAATTTGATTCCAGCTCAATGAAGAAACTGAAAATACAGAAGCAACACAAGGATCCACAACTAAAAGATGTTTCTATCAAAATTTACTGAATTTCCTATTTTGATTTTATGTTGATTATATGACTAATTGTAAATTGTTTAATTATATCTTGTAGGATTAAAGGAAAGACTCGAGCAAAGAAGATTGTGTACAGAAAATTTCCTACGCATTTTGCAAGAATAAAATATGTAGCCTCTTTATAAAATTGAAACAACAAAAATGAAATGATTGATTTTTGTTAGTTATAAGAGGTGGAACCAGGGATCCTCTTGCCTATTTAGATTTTTCTTGTGAAATGTACGAACTTTTATGTTTGTTTAGAAATAGTCTAGATTTTGTTCTGATTTGAATCAAAGATGGAACAAAAAACTAATAAATGATTATATTGAGCTGGTAATTATTTTGCTCTTGCTTGGAATTTATAAGTTAAGAATGTTGTACTAAACAATGTCTCGTATTTGTCGATTTGCAAAACTAAATTTGTATTTAATAAGTTTCTTGTAAGATATTTCGTTCAGGATCGTTTCAAGGAAAAATGAGTTACAAGAATCAAGAGGGAAGCTCAAGAAAATATCAACAATGAAGAATCAAGACTTCATATTATTTTGAACAATTTTGGACCATAAACAATAAAAATTACAAAAATTTCCCTTCTACATACCATAAACAATAAAAATTACAAAAATAACCTTCATATTATTTTGAACAATTTTGAACCATTTTTGTAGAAAACCCTTCATTTTGTATTCTATTTTTATTAGAAAAAGAAAGAGATAATGACAAGTAGCTAGATCAGATTAAATAATATTTCAAGTTTTTGTATAAATTTGATGCAAAATGTAAAACCCGTGGAATTTTAAACACGTTAAACATGATTTATGCATTTTATTGTAAATAAATAAAATGATGGGTGATTTTGTGCTATTTCAGAATACGGCCTGTTGGGTCAGGGTCATCTCTGGCAGGAACGTGCAACACGAAGTACACATAACCCTGACCACACAAGCAATTGACACACCGAAGACTACACGTTAAAAGCCAATAAAAATCCGAACCGACACCCTTTCTTTCTCTTTCCTTTCTTCCCTTCCCGAGAGAGAATCTCTTTCTCTCTCCCTCCCTTTTTCTCTGTTTTTTTTTCTCTCTCTTGAATTCTCCCCACCTGACACCCACTCTCCTCTCCCTCTCACTGACACCCGACCCCCTAAACCTCTAATTTTTCTCTCCCAATTAATACCTTCTCTCGTACTGTCCCCTCGGCTCCCAATCCCTCGCTGTCAAACCCTCTCTCGGCATTAAATGCCCATCACTCTCACGCCACCTTTCTCTTTTATTTTTCCCTTTTCTCTCTCTGCTGGCGGTGGTTCTCTCATCCTTTCCGTCCCATCTGTCTCGGTTCTTCTCCCTCTCTCTTTCCCTCGAATGTTCCCACTTGAGCTCGGATGTCTCTCTCGCTGTCTACTCGAGCAGTCTTCCACTATTCTGCTCTTGACTTCCCCTCTCTGCCGGTCTCTTCGATCCTGACTTAGCCCGACTCGAACTGTTCACCATTAATGGTGAAGCCATCATGGCACACCCTCGAGCCCCAATCACGCCAAAGACACCCCTGACCCCCAACTCTCCCTATAAAAGGGGGTTGCCCTGCTCCTCTCTGTCTCTTTGGAAAGTTGGACTCATGTGCTGAGAAATTTTAGCATGTTTTACGGAAAAAGAAAAGAAAAGGAGAACAAGAGAGAGACAGAGAGTACAAGGACGGGGAACCCCGGAGGAAGAGGAAGGAAGGCCGGGAGGAGGCACTGGGTGACTGGTGCTCGATATCGTACAAAATCTTGACTCGTTTACTGTCCGATTCTGGTAAAAACCTTAACGAGTAAACTCGATTTATCTGTTGTTGCTGCTTCGATTCTCTGCTTTGGTTTGATGTGCTTGATCTCCTGTTTGTTCTTATTTATGCTGGTTGTTTGGTTGTTTCTTTGTTGCTTTTCTGGTATGAACTGTGGGGAAATGTGGCCTTGTGGTGCTGACACCTTTGATGGCAGTGGCCATCGAGCCACTGCCGGTGATCACTTGTTGGTATTGTCTAGAACTTGACCTGAGCCTTAAGACCGAGAAACCGATAAAAATTCGGGGTGAATGGGGGTATTCTAAGGCACTCAGTGCCTTTTTGGTTGCTGTGGCCGTTCGGTGCACTGGTAGTGTTACCATACCAGCACCTGGCATCTGTACCAGTGCTGGTAAAGGGGTTTTCGATGTAAGACTCAAATGTGATTTTTTTTTATTGTTGCTCGGTTGATGTTTTATTGGATCTAACCCGAGGGAAGATTCTGGCCCAGAAGTGATGACTGGGCCAGTGGGGCTGTTTGGTACTCTTTGGGTTTTTCTGGATTAGTTAGTGGTTTCAAAACCAAATGAGCCTTTACTGGACCATTTCGAAATTTAATAAATGGGCCTCCAACCTTGGTCTCGTTGGGGCCCATTGGGCCCAAAACAGATACTATGCGGAAAATAACAAAATACTAAGACTTGTTTTAAGTGCTTTGGGCCTTAACCCTAATTTGGGCCGAGAGTTGGTTTCAGAACAGATATCACGAAAAAAAATTGGTGGTTTAGCCCATAGCACTTAGCAACTAGACCCTAAAAGTTAAAGAGACCGAAGAAAGGTATATTGGGAAATGACGATTATAAGCCCGTGCAGCGAGAGCTACGGCGATGACGTATGAGTCTCGGGCTTCCGATCCCTCAGGATTAACACAAACAATAATAATTAAAATTAACCAACTTGAGTTTCTATATATTTTCTATATTATATTTATCACAATAAACAATATAATGTATAATGTACGACTCAGTTACATAGTAGGATAGTAGCTTGGCACGGCATCGTATTTGACATCATGACACTTGATTTATTAATAATGCATAACGAATAAATTAAGTAACTAAACTTTATATAATACTAAACAATATAATTAAATAATTATAAGTGTTACTAAGTGTAACATATATTTATATAGATATATATACACATACAAAATAACCAAATAATAAATTACATATATTTGAGTATGTATATAAGTATATATATGATTAAATGTTTATACATATATATATATATATATATATATATATAGGCTAGGGTGCTCCATGGAGCACCAAACTCCTAATGCTCCACATCGTTTCTCCAATTTAAAAATTCTAACGATCGATCCGAACCGTTAAACATGATCTACATATTGAAATCTACTTGGAGATTGAATTTTACATTTTTTGGAAATTTTTTGCTATTTTTTAGAGAGGTAGGAAAATTGCAATTTTTGTTGGTCCAGAAACCGATTGATTAGCAACTTTTCTACCTCTTTAAAAAAACAGCAAAAAATTTCAAAAAATTGTAAAATTCAATCTCTAAGTAGATTTCAATATGTAGATCATGTTCAACAGTTCGGATCGATCGTTGGAATTTTCAAATTGAATATAACGAATGTGGAGCACGAACGATTTGGTGCTCCATGGAGCACCCTAGCCTTTCTATATATATATATATATATATATATATGTATGTATATATACTTATATATGAACTTATATATATATATACATATATTTAATAAAGTACACTCAAATCACCACCAATCATATTGGACTAAGTATAACTATATAAGTAACATTATATATTGATCAATTTTTCTATAAGCACATAATCAATATATTTACACACACATAGGTTAATATATATATAGCTATTTTTGTTTCTTCCTTGATTGTTTATAATAAAAGTCCAACTAAAAATAGTTGATTTTATAACATGCTTTCCTCGTGATTTGTTATTTACATTTTGTATCTTACCGTCCTGACGTCACATTTAATAATGGGAATAGTAAAACATTATAAAATAACATATAAATTAAATACGAAGAAGGATATATGAGTTGAACACACGCTCACTGTGCAGCATGGACACTGCACACAAGACTTGATTTAGTAAAAATATTGAATAAAATAACTTAGGAACATCAAGGACGTCTCAAACGCTGTTACCTTGTCATTTGATTTCACTTAATTTCACAAGTCCCTCGACTAATTAAACAAACTCGGAATAAATAGGAGATCTAGTCGACTCGGACCCACACACAGGGGACGAGACTGACACAGCTGCATATGATGCTGAGGTCAGCGTGGACGCAGCGGACCCTCCGTTAGAGTAGCTCACGCTTCATTCCAGGTGTGGATTCCTGGGGATTATATTCCTTTCTCTCTCTTAAATTAGGACCTACCAGTCTTACCTAAATTGAACTGCAGTACCAAATTACCAACAAATTATAATCAGGCCTGTAGATCTTGAACTGTCATGAATTCATATTGGTAATTGAACCAACTATTTTGACCAACATGCATTGCATGTCACCTGCATTCATATTGCACGTGAGATCTGTTATATGGATCGTATAGGCTATTAGACTACTTATAGGTAGATGCGTATCAAATATTATTATATATCTTCGTTGGTAGTGATGAGAGTCGGGCCGGTGAGTCTAGCTAGGACGGATGTAGTCTGGGGGCATCGTGAGGATGGATTACGTACGGTAAACGGTTTCGCCCGTGGGGTCCATTTCTCGGGATGTCCCTAAGGACATTCGACCACTGCTCACCATCGATGACCATCACTTGGTGGCTCGTAGTGCCAGTTCGAGTGTTTGATTTTCAAGATCCTTACTAGTATAAATATTATAATATCTTCCTTTGAGTGATTAAGGTTCGGTTTCTCAGTTTAGAGTATGCGTGTCATATGTGACGTATTGGAGCTATTCCGTTCTTTAGATTTCTATTAGCCGATGTTTCGGGATCTCCTAATATTCGAAGGACTTCCTCCTTTGGCCCCTGGTTGGTACAGAGGAAGTCTGGGGCTCCCCTTTGGCCCCTGGTTGGTACAGGGAGTTCCCTTTACTATTGTTACTCAAACGGATAGTCGGTTCCTTATTTCCGTATGACGGCTGAGACCGAGAGTTTAATTTATTTTCTTATCTTTTGTGAGGGTAGGCTTCTCGGTTCGCTTTTTGATCGAGTGTGTGCTTTTATAGCCGCTCATGCATTTACCAGGGCGTTTTGTTCTGGAAACTCAGATTTTAGTTAGGCCGTGGTTGATTTGAGACCCGTCCAACGATTGCGTTGGGCCTGTGGTTGATCTGGGACCCGCCTAACAATACCCTTAGGCTTGTGGTTACGACCTGTCTGAGGGGGCGAATCCTGAAGTCCTACACCCGGGGTTTTCTAATTTGACAAATCCTTTCTTTGTCTGGGAGCCTTGATGTTATTCACCTTACTATCTATATATATACTATTATTCCTCATGTTACTTTTGGGTTTCTTTCTCGTATCGTCTCTTTGGATAGTTTCAATTATTTATTTAAATTGATTAATGGTTAAACTAAATACAAGTCAGGTGTAGTAACTAAATATAGGCATTCTCAGTAAATGTGATTGGTCCAACCTTGAATCGGATATAATACCAAAGGCTAGACCTTAATCCGCACTGAGTAAATTTTTATAATTTACTCACGTTCCACGGTTGGTTGTGGGGTCCAGGTAAGGAGCAGGAGTCTCTTTTGATGTCCAGAGGAGAGCGTTAGGATGGAGTCCGGCGTCTTCCGTTTTGAAGATCACTTTAGTTGTTTCCTTGTTATTCTTTTGTTAGGATTAGTTTGTAGTAGGTTAATTAGGATCGATCCCACGTCCTTTGATGGGATCGTCCTCTTCAGTATGTATTTTACTTTTGTTTTGCTTCCGCTGTAAACCTTGTATCCAGACGCTGGATTATATATATATATGTATTTGTTGGATGATCATGTACTGTGTGAAATGTGTGCTTTTCCTTCAAATTAAGTATATTAAATAAATCTTATATGTGTTTCTGAGTGGCCAATTAAGCCTTTCATGTACTTGTAATCAAGTACACGTGGCGGGATTTACACTCCTAAGCTAGTCATTATTTCTGGGGTGTGACACAAAATAAGGTGAAAACTTACAAATTAATATGCATTAATGGAGGTTGTTGAGAGAGAAGTGGAGAAGTTGAGAAGATAATGCTGGCGGCTGGGAGAGAAATGAAGTGCGTTGGGATCGATCTAGGTTATTAATCATCAGTGGAAAACCTTTTATCATCAGTTGTTTAAAAAAAATCGACATAAAAACCTTTCTCGTCGGATGCTCTGTAGGAACCGATGACAAATGCTACAATCTATTATCGATTTTTTAAAAAGAACTGGTGATAAAGCCTTTTATGCCGGCCTCTCTAGAGCAACTGGTGATAAATAAAGCTTTTGTTATCGGTTGGTCCATATAAATCGATGACAAAACTTTTCCTGTCGGTTTGCACTACCAATTGGCGATAATTGGGCGGCGCTAAAGCCATGTTCTATGATAGTGAATTAACATGTTAAATAATATGAACAACATGCATCATAACAAATTTATCTAATATAATTGACATGCACCTCATTCTGAATAAAGTGCATAATAATCTGATTATAAACACTGTCAAATGCAAAATAATTCGTATAATATGCATAAATTGAATTGTTATAGTTATTATGTATGTTATTTTGGTTATTATGCATGTTATTAGATGCATAATAATAAAAATAACTAGCATAATAACCAAAATAACATGCATACTAACTACAATAATGTTTTGTCGGAACTCAACTAGACATGTTCAATATCAACGAAACATTTTTCCAAAAATACCAAGTAGCCATCTTAATTAATTAGACGACGACTAGAATAGTTGGTGATCTCCTCAATCTCCACGAAGCATTCAAGTGTAGGGACTATCCCAAATACTTTTTTTGACATATAGGATATACAAAGTTCTCAACATTTATATTAACTGCTTCTTAATGAAATAAAAATTTTGTGCTAACGAAAGCTTAACTCGAAACCTCTTCGAAATCACCCGTAAATATATATAGCTAAATAGTAACTAGTAGTCTAGGTCGTTTGCATTATCCCAAATGAATTCATATCCGCTATTATTTCGAGGGACGAATGATAGAGTTATGTTATTTCATATTTCATTTTCGATCTCACAAATAACATATATAGTATAACGAATTTCGTATAGTTCATTTGTACCGTCTGTATAAATCAGACGATCAATAGCGAAATAATAGAGTCATGTTATTCGCTCGAAATAACAGCAGATACGGACTCTATCCCAAATTCCTCAAGCCCGATTCTAACTGTCGTATGTTAAAACTTAAAACGCGTCATCCAACAATTCATCCAATTGGGGAAATTCACCCGTAGTTCGCTTCTAGAAAAAAAAGATCTAAGATAAAAAAATGTATGCACTCCGTGTATCATAATCAACTCTCCTTCCATGAAGCTTCGTAACTCCCCCAAAAACCGACTAAACCTATATAAGAAAGTGAGGTTTTCTTGCTTGTCTGAATTCATCTACGCCCTTATCTTCCATTACTGTTTCGTAATCTCTTTCTAAATTTCGTGGGAGCAAAAATTTAAGAAAACTTGCACTTCTGTCATCTACTTGATTTCTATACTTCTCAGATTGATTGGTGAAAGAAGAGGTCGAGCTGTAAACAACTCTAAGTAGTTGAACACTGTAGATGTGATATATATTTCATGGAAAGCAAGTAGCTGCTAATTAATGGAGACGATAGAGGCGCGTTGTCAACGTTTACTCGACCATAGAATTTCTTCCACTAGTCTAGATTTGCTTGCTTGTTTCATCTTTTTCATTATGATGCAATTGATCGAGAAAGTACTAGGGAACCGTGTTTCGTTGTTCCTTCGTGCCAGCTTACTTTTGCAATTTTTGTGGTCTTATCTCCTTGACAAGTTATGTCCAAAATATATCACTCTTGTCCTCTCCTACCTCTGTATCATCCTGTGTAAATTTGTACTTGTGAATAGCATTCCGAAGATTGGCTTCTCTCTAGTAACTAGAAACCGAGGGAAGATTATTGTTTTCGGTATGTCAGCATGTCTTCTTATAACTGCATCTTTCTTCCTAGAACCATCTGTTGTTAACTGCTATCTCTTCAAACATAGCCTTTCTTGCCCAGTAGAAACTCTTCAGGAAAATAGTAATCGATCAAGACAAACAGAAGAGATTCACCATATGACATTAACCAGATATGATCAGAAAATTGTCATGCAGAGATTATGTCAATATACCAATAAAGAGGAAGGAGAAGAAATAGATGAAGACATGATAATGGGCAATCAAGAGTTCTCAGCCTTATTTGAAGACTCAGAACCCAGTTTAGATGAGGTTAGGGAGGCCTTCTCTATTTTTGACCAGGATAAAGATGGTTTCTTTGATGCTAGAGATTTGCAAATAGTACTGTCTAATCTTGGATTAGGAGGAGAGATCAATTTGTATAAATGCCAGCTTATGATTGAGCAGTATGACACTGGTAGAGATGGAAAGATTAGTCCAAATGATTTTTGTAAACTGTTGGAGACTAGCTTTTTGTGAAAAAGGAAACTGGGAAGAAAATTATTTTGTTTGTTATTTTTTATTTTATAGGCCAGATTAGCTGCCGTTGCCATATTTTAACATAGTCAAATTGTACCATATTAGCTCATATATAAAGATTATCCAGAATGACTGGAGATTTCCTCCCCCTTTTTGTTGCTAATTTTGAAGGTACTGCCAATTTGTTGATGTGAAAGACTGAAAGTTAATTAAAAGGTGATGCTATTTTGGGTGCAAAAATTTTAATATTGAGTGCAGGAATCACCTTACCAATTTTGCCCCTAGTAAATGTTGTGGCAGATTTGTTGGTTAATTAAGACGTAATTAAACATAAGACATTAATGGAAGGTAATTATTGTTATAATATACAAATTCCTTCTTAATATCAACAACACCCGATTAATTGGGGTTAATTATTTGACTGACCAGTTATTCGCACATATATATTTAAAGAGAGATGATACGTAGATATCATATTTGATACCAACTATTGATACTAATTTTATTATGCATCTTTAGTTGAGTTATCATGCACATTATTTGAGTTATTAAGCATGTTATTTGTTGTAATGAAATAGTTATACATGTTGTCGATTTTATTATGCACATTTTGTTGAGTTATCGTGCACATTATTTGAGTTATCTACCCAAAACATTGGGTTGCGACTCTTGCATCCTGAGTCTGAGTGAGATATAAGAAAACAATAGAACACTGAAAGATATTTTGGGTAGAATTTTTCTAGGATCGGGCAGAATTTGTCTAGAATTATGATGTACAAAAAGTGTACTAGGAAAAGAAGTGGAATAGTAGTTGTAGAGCATCTCCATTCTTAAACTTTTGAGTTTCTAAATAATGTCATATCAGATTAAAAAATTTAATTCTTTTTTAGTTTATAAACTCTTACATTTCTAAAACTACAATTAGAGTTTTTTAATTGTCACATCATCAACTAACTATTTTTTTGTTAATTTTTTTAACCAATGATGTTGACATGTCATAATTTATAAATCCTGAATCAAAGTTTCTATAATAAGAAACTCCCAATCAAAATTTCTGAATTAGAAATTCTGTTACATTCTTGAAACCGAGTTATAAACTGTCACGTTAGATTAGAAATCCTGAAAATTTCAGGGATGAAGATGCTCTTATCGTCTCCATTGTTAAGTCGTCTGAGGGAGAGAAAGACGCTTAGGTTCAAAACTATTAGATGGCAAAACGGGTTATGTTTTGATGCATAGAAGATAAAGGTTTTTATTTATATAAAAGGATGAAAAGATATATTAACTCAGGATGGCTCCAATCAAAGAAAACAGGTTGAACAAAACAGAGTCGCAACCCAATGTCGACATAAAAAATGTGAGAATAAACAGAGATGAAGTAATGCTCGCAATGGAGAGAATAAATCAACCTACAACCAAAGAAGGGGAGCAAATAGAGGATTGCATGGGATATAAAGAGTTCTCTGCTCTGTTTCAGGAATCAGAGCCCAGTTTGAATGAAGTGAAGGAAGCCTTCTCTGTTTTTGATCAGAACAGAGATGATTTAGTCGATGCCAGAGATTTGCAAAGAGTACTTAGTAATCTAGGATTAAGAGAAGGCGCAAATCTCCAGGCATGTGAGCAGATGATTAGGCAACATGATAGGAACGGAAACGGCCATGTTGATTTGATTGATTTTTCTAGACTTTTGGAGATCAGTCTTTTGGAAAAGGTTGATTACAAACAATATCAGTCATATATATCTCCAATTAATTTGTGTTGATATTATTATTATCCGATGCTATATTGAATGTAAATTATTGGTTAATACATAAACAGCTTTTATCAACGGTTTTGTTTTAGATAAAACTTGTTCATAAAGGAGAAGCATGTATGAATTTTGATTGAAAGGAGATTTAGAATAGCTCTCAAAATGGCCCGTTTGACACTTTTTTAAATAGCCTCTTTCAAAATGGTGTACTATTCTAATTTTTTCTGTCAAATAAATAATAGCATACAAAATAGCTAAATCTGTTTTTCAACTCGTAGATGAAATTTCGACATCGAAATGTAAAATAGTAGTTATTATTTGATTATGTTAGAGTATATTTAGTTATTAAAAATATTTTATTATCTCGTATAATCATAATTATTATTTTAGAATATAATGCATATTATAGTACTATTTTACTATTGTATTTATTTTATGAGAAAATTTTGGATACATAAAAAATAGATACATTAGATACTCTGAATAACTCTAGATTGTTTCATCTTGATGTATGGTGCGAATCTAGATATATCTAATGGTCTGAGTCACTCGAAGTATCTAGTGTATTCATTTTTTATGGACCCAGATTTTCGTTACTTTATTATTATTACTATTACTATTATTATTATTATTATTAGTATTATTATTTTAACATCATCATCATTGTTATTATCATAATTATTAACATTATATTATACCATCACTATTATTTTATTTTATTATTTTATAAAATAACATATTTTTTATTATTATTTATTATATTATTTATTTCATTGTTGTTGTTATAATAACAATAATCATTATTATTGTTATCACTCTTATTACTATTGTTGTTATTATTAAAATTGACATTTTCACTATTTCGATCAAGATTTCAAATAGCGTATAGCGGTGCAGAAGTCATTTAGCGCTTAGCGGTATTGTGGTGATAGAGCAGTCAATAAACCACAACATCGTTCTTTTCTACACATACTTATTTTAAAGAAAATTGTCAAGAATATCAACAAAATTATTATCAATTTATCAAGAAATTATGCATTTCTAATTAGTCTTAATAGAAAAATGCAACATATAAAAAAATATTGTTGAGCTAAACAATTCCTTTGGTTTATTGATTTGAAAAAATCCAAAATGTATGTAGTTTCTTGATAAGAATTTGTAGGTGATGTTTGAGAACAAAATGTAGACCCTGTCGTGATCTTTTCAAGGCATAAAAAATTACTAAAATCGAATTTACGAGTCAAAATGTATGACCATTTGAACAAAAGTACCGATACATCTGCTTTATCATCGTTTTTTTCAAACCGTCATCCGTTTTATCACCGCTATATTCCGCTTTACCACCAAAAACAGTTCTATCGACGTGTTTGAAATAAACCGTGTGGTTATAGAAAATTTCGCTATATCCATTTTATCGGCGCTTTATCGTCTCTTTTTAAAAACTTGATTCCGATTGATAAATGTCAAACAACATTTTCATTTTTCTAAATAATAAAAAATAAAACTATTCTACAACTCTTCTAAAACAACGAATTTGGCAAAATGCCACTACAAAACCACTAATTGTCTAAATGCCACTAAAACCAACTCTAATTTTAATTTTGGCATTATTATTATTTAATCTCCATTAAAAAATACCAATCTTTATAAATGATCAAATTGCCCCTCGTCAGAATTTGTTTTTTTACTGATCAATTGATCAGATCAATCAAAATATACTCGCTCAGCTCAGATAAGATCGATTCTAAAACAACCCACTCGTGTTTCTCAAAACACAGTCGATGATCTCAAGACTCACTCGCTAGGGTTCGTCGCGACTAGGGATCCTCCACCAGCTATAGCCTCTGCCTCGCTAGACATTCCTCCGCCTCGTGACTAGGGTTCCTCATTCCTCTCATCTGGAAGCATGCATCGTATAGAAGCAATCAAAATTGTAAGTGATTTTTTTGCATTTACTGATTGTATCTTCTTCTAAAGATTTTTGATTTTCTAGTTTGCATTTACTGGTTTTCTGACATGCATCGTCTAGATGCAAACCAGGAGGCGCACTACACTGGAACCACCAGTACCAGTAATAGAGCTGCCACTAATAATCCATATGTGCATGTCTCCAGTCAACCTGGATCAGCCAACAACAATTAGTTCTTTTATTTCTTCAAACCTATTCAGAATTTGAAGCTGACTCTACATTCATTTCCTCCCTTAAAAATATCAAATTGTTGTTTAATACTTCATCTTAAAACATTGAAGTTGACTTAGCATTCAATTTGAAGTTGATTTTTTTTATTGGCTATCATGGGGATTAACAAGGGCACTGAGTCATCTTACTTTCATTTTACATGCGAGTTTTCTAAATATGAGCAGAAGTATGAGCTCTCTTATTTTCAAAATTTTTTGCCTTAATTTAACAATATGGTGAAAAGTATTGTGTTTAAAAATCTCAAAATGTTTTTTACTCGTTCATCCATCATTCGGTTCCAGCACAATGAGGGACTTGAATTCAAGAATGAAGAAGATACAGTTCATGAAAGGTATAACAATCCTACAAGCTACATCTTCTTTAGATTCTGGATTAGTTCTGTCTAAAGATGTAAAAGAAAAATGAAGACCAAAAGAATAGCCGTATGATATTAATTGTAATATATTTCAGAATTATGTATGAGATAATATTTTCAGGAGATGACAAACCAAAGGCTCTTAGGTAGGTAGAATATCACCAGCTCTTTTATTTCCTGAATTTGTCATTAATATTTGATTTAACCTCTACAATGTGCACTTGTCCTCAAATTGGGTTAGCGTCAAGTACCCTAAACTTGCAATTAAACCCAAACAATTCAGAAAGTACAAGAACCAAAAGAAGATTAATCATCAATCAAACCCAATAGATTTAAGTATTCATTATTTAAAGTACTTGATGCAATGCTTGACAGCTGACATATGTTCTTGCTGATCTTGGACTTAACATACATGAAGCTGATCATTGTTGAAGAAGGACAACTCTGAGACGATTGCTATGCTAATAACGATTAAAATTCTCATTATTTTGATAATTAGTTGTTTGATGTAAAATTATTTTGAGAATTGGAGGTTGTTTTGAGAATTTGAAATTGGAATTGAAATTATGTTAGGTTATGTTGTTTGCTTGTGATGTTGTGATGATTAGTTTGTGTAGTTTTGTTAGAAAATTGAATTGTTCTTTAGTTATGAAATCTTATTTCTCAAATTCATTATTCTCCCCTGGAGTAAAATTCATTATTCTTAGAGAGCTCCCTGATTTGAGATTACAAAAATTAACAAATCATTTTGAAAAAGTTAAATACATATCTTCTCCATTTGCAGTGAAATTAGTCAATATGAAAATCTGGAAACTCCCATTCAACAGTTTTACATAAAAAGTTAGTAAACAACAACTTTTGCAAGTTCGAAATACACACAACATCAATTCTTTTCAAAATGCACATCAGTTCTAATTTTCTAAACAAGGGAAGATCAAACAAAATGAAATTAAAGCATGACATAGGCTTTGAATGCACTGCACTGACACTGGTTTCAATTGACTCATTTCCTGACACTGTCTTTTGCTTCACTTCCTCTCTTCCTGCACTCAAATTTTCAGAATTCAATTTTCATCATCAGTTTTCGCTGCATATTAATATAAGTGCATGAAGCAGACCTTTAAAAGTTTTGGTTGTTGAGATTGCGAGAAAGAATCGTGAACATGCATGCTAGAGAATTGTTACCGCATAGACCATATGTAGAACAAAAATTCAAAAGCAGTACTTTAAAACCCGAAAAGGCAACAACTTATCTTCTTTGTTTAAATAAAGAGTTATGAATTATCTCATCTGAGAAGTAAATAAAAGCCAAATTATTTTGATTTCCAACATATCATGGTTCAAATCCCCTGATTAACATTGCATGCCCATTATATCTAGCTTAAGTAAAAAACAATCACAAAACCACAAGAGTAATTAATGATACACTAAGATTACTTTATATAGAAATTGATAAAATAAACATCTTTCCAAGTCAACCAAAAAACTTAAACACTTATACCACAACAATACATGCTCCAAATAGTGTACTGGTATCAAAATCACAATCCAAAATATATTAGATTCTCACTTCCAATTCCACCCAAAATAAACTAAGATTTCATACTATAAACATGATTTAAAAGTTGAACAATAATCTCTCAACTAATCATCATCCATCTCCTCACCAAGAGTAGCAAACAATTCTCCTTTCATGTTCTCCTCCCTAGCACGCCATTTATTTGCATCAATCCCCAGGTTCTTGATTTATGCATTCATTTTATGCACCCTAGACTCACCAATTTGTGCAACAACATCCTCTACTGTAAGCCATCTCGTAAGATCGATGCACAACCAAGCAAAAGATAGGGTAAGGTTGATCCACATTGAGGCAGAGGCTACAGCTGACGGATGATCCCTAGTCGCGACGATCCATAGCGAGTGAGTCTTGAGATCATCGACTGTGTTTTGAGAAACGTGAGTGGGTTATTTTAGAATTGATCTGGTCTGATTGAGAATATTTTGATTGATCTGATCAATCAATCAGTAAAAAAACAAATTCTGACAAGGGCCAATTTGATCATTTAGAAAGATTGATATTTTTTAATTGAGATTAAATAATAATAATAACAAAATTAAAACTAAAGTTCGATTTTAGTGACATTTAGACAATTAGTTATTTTGTAGTAGCATTTTGCCAAATTGATTGTTTTGTAGTGTATTTCAAAAATTTCTCCATACTTTTACTATCTGAATAACACTCTTATGTCGCAATTTGTTGTATTGCCTCAAAAACACTCGAAATACAATTTTGTAGGGAAATCACCTAAACAGCACGTTTTGCCCTTAACTCAAAAAATTGTTAAAAGACTGTTCAAAGAATCATTTGTAGTAGGATGATGTTCTCTAGGTATCACATTTGGTATCGACTATCGATACCGATGTTATTATGCACATTTAATTGAATTACTATGCACATTAATTCAATTATTATGCATATTATTTCAGTACAAAAAATAATATTCATAATAACTCAAATAATGTGCATAATAACTCAACTAAATATGCATAATAATATTGATATCGATAATCGATATCGGTATCTACGTATTAGCTCTCTTTGTAGTAATACTAAAAGTAAACCTTTTTAGTCTGATATTTATAATCCATAAATTAGTAAACTATACCGATCCAAAACATTCCACAAATGCACCTTAATGAATGTCATAACAAGAATAAAGCAATACTACTATTTCAATAATAATGATAAAAAGTTGGAACTTCGACATCTTGAATCTTAATTTAAATACCATCTACGGCATTTTTTTTCCTTCTAATTTGTTTTTCTTAAGTATTCTGAACTTGATTTAAGGGTTCCATGTTAGCCATGTGTGTTATCACTATTCTTCATCCTGAACTTAGATTTATGCGTCACAATGTAAGACCAGGTGTGCTATATATCTCAATTCCCGTCGTTATTTAAAAACCAAAAAAAAAGGGAGAAAAAAAAAGTGCAGCAGTATTATTATTCTGCGTTCAATCATTTTACTAGTTAATATTATACAACGTAAAAACATTGATAAATATATGTACAAAAATTATGCCAGGAGAATCCATTGTATACTCCCTTCAGAGTGCTTGAGCATGTATTGTCGGCATTGCAGTAAATTATAATTTAACTGTTATTGTAAGATCTTCCATTTCTATTCATGTGGTGATTTCCATTGGAGCTTTCATGAACTTCTTTTCCTTCTGTTTGGTTTCAGAAACAAGGTTTTTTTTATCAATCACAGTCTCACAGATGAAGTAATGAATATATTGTTTTCAGTTGTCATTTACTATAGGAGTCCTTCGCAAATAAATTAAAGAGAAAAAAGACATGATTGACCTGTTATCTCTACTGCACATTCCATGCAATTAGGGTTATCTCCATTTTAGATTATAACAATAATTTATGTTCTCCATGACTTCATCCTTGATAATTTCAAATTTTTCATTAGGAGCTAAATAGAGAAATAAAAATTGTACCACTTTCACAATCAGAAGCCTCTGCGAGCCTTGCTATGGCATCAAGCAAAGAATGTTCATGCTCCTACAAATTTTCAAACAGAATTACATAAAAATCCAGGGTTAGTCGCAACTTGGGGAAAACATAACTATAAAGAAAGCCAACAGGATAGAGGACACCACCTTAAGTAGCTTTTTTGCCTTTTCAATCCCATATATATCTGGATTGCTTAAAACCTTCTCCACCTGCAGTTTGATAAACATTCAATTAGTAATGTTACAAGGATGACAACTATAAATGCCCCTTGATATTATGATGTTACCCTTTGTAAAGTACTCAAGATGATGTTATATTAAGCAGAACTACAACAATTTTATTTATGGAAACATAACAATTATATAGAATCTGGCTACAGTGATATGTATAGTTAGTGAGCATTCGTGCTATGCACTTTTTTCGTCGGATTGCTTTAATCAACACCAATTTAAGTTGCTCAATAAATTCTTCATATTGAAATCTAGTAGGAAACCAAATTTTGTGATTTTTAGAGGTTTCTAGCTATTTTTTAAATATTTTTTAAAAACAGCCCTGAAGAAGTCCTTTTTTTAATATTAAACAGGGCTGTTTTTAAAAAATATTTAAAAAATAGCTAGAAATCTCTAAAAATCACGAAATTTGATTTCCTACTAGATTTCAATATGAAGAATTTATTGGGCAACTTAATTGGTGTTAATTAAAGCAATCAAGCGAAAAAAAAAATACATAGCACGAATGCTCACTAATTATGCATATCACCGTAGCCAGATTCCAATTATATATTAATATCTCCATTAAAATATCGCTACAATGATGGGCCTGAAAGCACAGTATCCTCAAAGTGTTTGTATTCCATATTCTTTCTTCCAACCACAACCCCAATTTTTCTGCCCATCTCATTACAACTGGCAGAGCTAGAGATACTAAGGATGCAGACCCATTACTTAGCCTCCAAGCATTGCCAACTCTTATGGAATAATTATTATTATGATTATCTGCTTCCTTATTTTGTATGCTCTGCTGGCAACTTAATAACTTGAATTTGAAAGAAGACTGAGCAAGAAAAGAATCAATTGAAATATTTTTCTCTTCATCCCTTTTATCAATTTATCTTCATTTGTTTGGAGTAGATTAATGACATTTCTTCAAACATCGACAAATTCTTTTTAAGTCCATGCATGCATATGTCAAAAACAAGCAATGCAAGACATATTTCATGGTTTATATAAGTATATAGATATCTTCAGCTTTAGTGTGGGATTAAACAATAACAATGTATACCTCTTTGACGATGGTGTCAGTGTTAGGAACATGGATACTGCCAGAGCTATATTTTAGGACACCATTTTGTGTGGGCCCAACATCTTCTTCCCTATTATTTAATCTGTTCTGTAATCCTGGAGTGCCTCTTTCCCTGGTTGCACCTGGAGTATGTGTGCCATTGTGTAAAAGTATCCTTTCAGTAGTGCCCCCTCCATCCTCGCCTTCCCATCTTATATCATTGGGTGAGACCTTCAATTACAAATAAATAATTGCACAAATAAGCAAAGAAACATATACTGAAAGATTCTCATTTACTGTAAGTAGGATTTTAACCTCTTTAAGATTGATCCATTCCCAGGTCTCACTTTTCATGCCAATATCATAAACAAGAGCATGTGTACCCTGAACAAAACAGGTTTATAAGACTTAACAAAAAGCATAAAAGAAGTGCATGTCATTGTTAATATATCCATAAAAGTGTGTAGGAACAAACCTTATGAGGATCGTACTCCTTTATGAGGGCCTCATAAAAAGTATTATCTTCAGGCCACCTTGTTAGAATTTTTCTTCCAATTAAAGATGCTGGGTTTTCAATTCTTGCTAGTGGACCCTGGTTGTCAGGAACTGGGCATCTATTGCCAGGACCCCCAGGTGTAATCTACATTAATACGCCAATCACAAGCATGTTATGTAACAAACACTAATTTACTATTTGTCTGTCTCTATCTTTTTGCATGTTTATGTGATTAAAACCATTCTAAAATGTGGAACAACAAGAAGCTTCTCCCTTGGTAAGTTGCATATTGTTTTTAAGAAAAGAAGATAGAACTGTTTCATATAGGCACACATAACAGTTTTTAACCTCAGCAAGACAATAACGCATTCACCTTCAGAACATGCAAATATCACATATATTTTCTCCTATTATTTGTTACAAAAAAAAAAAAAACTGTTGTGCATCTTAGAAGTAACGACTAATGGGAAAGAGGATACAATATATGGTCTTGTTATAATATTTCTTTTGTAGGGATATACCTATGTTCTAATATTTTGCAGAAACATGGGGAGAATTGTCCAAAGAAAGAAAAGAGGATAAAAAGGGAGAAAGAGAAAAGAAGATGAAACATACATTCTGACCAGTAATATAGTAGCTGCAACTTACCATCTTAGGTTTCTTAGGCTTTGTTCCAGCAGATGATGGGCCCCACCTTGAGCCAGGTTGATAGGAATGTGCTGCTGGAACGTCAACAGGAGAAAGATTCCTTTTTCTAGAGCCTGACAAAGCAGGACCACCAGACACTGGACCTCGGCTGCTCTGTGGGTGCATGCTAGACTGGGCCCCACCATTCTGTCTCCATTCCCTGAATTAACCAACAGCAAAACTTTAATTACTCAACTGTTTTGTTTTCTTAACTATTATTGTGAATTTGGCCAATATGAAACCTGAAAAGAGACACCGTGATATGTAGTTATTCACTGATGCAATTACAGTGTTGTTTGTATAACACTGAAATATCAATCTGCGACTACATGATGATAGAAGGAATTTTGCGAGTTAAAGAAACATGATTATTACAGTCGAAACAACATAAATCAATGTCTATCCCCTGAAAGTGTGAAAGTGTGTGCTACTGACATAACAAATTAGGGTATCAGGTTTTACAATCAACTCAGCCCCATTTAACAAATATTTTATCCTTTGAATTACACTCTTGTAGACTAGTACGTGCATCATGATCCTATCAATATCACAAGTGCAAAGGTATTCTTTGTTCTTCAATCCAGGGATCAGCATTACTGAACATATAATTAATTCTAAACAATAATCATGTCCTCATTAATATTATTTCTCATAGGCAAATTTACTATAAACTATGACAATAATATCATTAATTAACCATACTCATGGCCCTTTTTCTGAGAAAACGTTAACAATAGATGGTTAATAGACGGGGTTAACAATATTATTTCTGATACTCAGATTGGGTTTCATTTCTAGCCTATCCCAACTTGTTTGGGACTAAAGGCTTTGTTGTTGTTGTTGTTGTTGTTGTTGTTGTAAGGTTCAAAGAATGGGTGCACTCACAACAAAGATCCTTAAAAAAATATAACCCAGAGGGTCTATTTATATACATTTCAAAAGTTACTCTCTACAAACTACTCAAACAAGGAGAATTTCGCTTCCTTCACTGGAATTTTTTTCTATCTAATTTGCCATTTAACTCTTTTCAACTTCAAGAAATTTTCGCAGATTAATATCTCCAACACAAGTTACCTAGGAACGTCTTATTAATCTCGATATTATTCCTAAACCCCCATACCCGCATTTTATTTGCATTAAGAAATTGAAATTGCCTGCATTTCATAGTTTATATCGATAGTAACCTTAATAACAGAGTGTATGCTGAATGATATCACAGAAGAGATAACAGAATAAAGAAGAATAATTTTCCTCCTAAAAGGCCATACTGCTCTTCAGGAGTAAACTACATCAATGAAATTAACATGTCTTTCCTGAAGTGCAAAGGGAATCCATTATCAGTATTTAGTACATATCTTTTCCTTGTTTTAAAGTTCGGACTTTGCATTAATAATCTATACTTGGACCGGGACATTTGTTAAAATCCAGTTATCATCATATTTATGTGACAACCTTGTTTCTCACAAGGTAATCCATATTATTACCTTATTCGCCGAGTGACCTCATCAGAATTAACTATGGTTAGAAGCTCTCTATGCTCATCATCAGACAGCCTCAATTCTCTTCTCAGATCAGTAATAAGGTTTTCCTTCTCCTGAAATAAAAACAAATAATAAACAAATATTCCTCTTGAAAATACTAAATAACTTGTTATGGTAAGGACCAAAGGACAAAGTACCCAGGAAATTGCATCAGCTTGAGCTTTAAATGCTCTTAAAACTGAAGTGTATGCCTCGCGCTCAAGGCGGTGAATTTTTTTTTCCATATCATTATTCTGCTGTCTTGGGTGCGGGTATGAACCTGTGTTCCTACCTTTGCCAGTTGGAAGGGGCCCTCTTATAGCCCTGTCTTGATTGTCAGGGGGGAGATCATCGTCAGTTCCTGTAGCCAAGAGTTATGATAAAAGATTGTTTAAAATATCAGCTGGTTTCATCATAGTTAACATTAAAATTATGTGAAGACATTTTAAAAGCATTGATCTATGCAAAATCGTATACTGAATCATGTAATTGCATTCTATGCAAAGAGGTGAAATCACACCTAATTTTAAAATTGATGTGGTTCGCGCCTTCGCTCATTACCACGAATCAATAAGAAAATATTAAAACCCTACCCCTTAAATAAAAACAAATAACAAAAGAACAAAAACAAACGATTCTAATACAATTGGGTCAGAACGCACATACCGCTGCTATCGTCAGGGTCATACTCCATTGCCTAAGTTCTTCTGCAGACTTGAAATCAAACAATTCAAGCAAGAAAGTCACTAGAAGATTGGAATTTCTCTCTGCCGAATTCCCCCAGAAAATCACAGATCCGAACCTTATTGAACCTAGTACCAAAGAAATCGATACAGTCTAATAAAGCACAAATCTTTGTTTGTACTGATATGGCACAGGAAAGTGTTGATTGTTACTGCATATGGGCATTTTAGTTTCTTTGTCAGAATCATACTTGACATTTCAATTGTCAGAACTAGACAACAAATTTTTTAGATGCATCAATCAGAAACTGATGACTCGAACAAAGTATATCATAGTTTGTGTATTAATTTTTCTATCCTTGGCGAGACCAATCAATTTCCCACAGTTTATATTTATACCAAAAATATGAAAGGACAAAATCAGAAATTTTATTCAATGAAAATTAGTGTTTTCTTCGAAATCCGAAAAAGTACAGAAACTTAATTGAAAACACTACATAAATACCAAAATTGAAGAGTTTCAACAAGTAGTAACCTCAAATTGTAGAGAGATCGGTCAAAGTAGAGGAGGCACAGGGGTTGTGGAGAGCACTCGTTGGAATCCAGAGATGAGACACGGCGAGAGGAGCTGGATGGTGCAGGAGGAGTGCGGAGGAGAAGAGGTCTTGGCGCCGGAGAGATGAGAAAGGCGTGAAGTGAAAAGAAGGGAAAGAGGAGAGAGGTTTGGGCACGGACGAGGGAGAAAGAATGAAGGAAATTCTTTTTTTTCGGATATAGGGCTGCAACAAAAATTAGTAAAATTAGTAGTACCTAATTCTTCGAATTCGATTCGAGAAAAGTTTGAAATTAGTTCGTTCGATTTTAGTTTGAAATTAATTTCAAATCAAATCAAACTAGATCGAAATGGTTTTGAATCAAACTCAAACTTGAGTCGGTTCGTTCGAAACTGTTCGAATCTTGAGAGATCTAAACCGTCAGATTATATCGAGACTATTGATATATATGTAGTCTGTGCTACGAGTTCGTTCGAATTAGTATCAAATCAAACTCAAACTTCACATAATTCGTTCGAATGTTGCTCGCAGACTATATAATTTGAATGTTGTTGATATTTTTCTCTCCTTTCATCAACTAAATTATCTACTTCATCTTCATTTTCATTAGAAATAGTTAGTTCATGTATCTTTAATGCTAGCATTTTCATCTTCAGATATTCTCTAATTAGTTCACATGCACTCTCTTCATTGCCAACATGCTACTATTTATCATCTTCAATTAGATAATATTACTCATCTTCGTCATCTGTTTTTACTACTTTTCGGTTTAGCAGCAAAAAACTTGTAGTTCGTAATTAATTCGAGTTTGATTCGAATCAGTATCAAATCAAACTCAAACTTCACACAGTTCGTTCGAAACTTATTCTATTTCGAATCAAACTAGTTCGAAATTGAATATGTTACGAAAAATTATCTAAATATAACATAATTCATGGATTAAAATAATAATATTTTTATTAATAAAAAAAATCAAGGTCCAAACGTTGTCGATGGTTTGCCTTTCGAAAAAAATGAATTAATTGGTCGGTGTTGTGAACACCAGCTTTTTGAATTGTTTCAGAAGATTGGTGTTCGCAACTTCGGTCTTTTCTATTTTCAGCGCTTTCGCACGAATTTTTTCTTCTATTTATAATTTATTTATTGAATTTTAAATATTAAAAAAATCGGTAAATTTTATAAACAACCAATATTTAAATTCTGGACTGCAAATTCCATTAAACGAGTCACGCGACCCGAAACAAGTACTACATGCACTACAAACACACATAGCCACACGGATCCACGCACAAACAAGCCCAAAAACCCAGCTCCAACCCATGGACTCTGCATCCCTTCGTGTGCAACCTTGTGCGACTCATTGGGACGATTTTCTTCTCTGGCAGTAGAATGCCACGCGAAGGACCACTCAGATCTTCATTTCACAATTTGAATTTGTTCGTCTTATTACTAATTTAGTATTCTTTTAACTTTAAAATACATTCATTCTTTTAATTCCATATTTGCTAATGGGCAATGATTTTTTTATATAAAAAGATTTGCTATTATTTCGACATTTGTTACTTAATAAATGTCTTTTACAGAATCATCTGTTTTTTGAGGTTTGAACTCACAATTTTTTAGAAATCATTCTAGTTAGCTATCACTAGACTACTAGATTATGTGCAAATGCAGCAATATCTAGTCAGTAAAGAAAATATTTTTTAAATGGTTGAAATAAAATTCTCATATCACTTGCAAAGTTGTAAAATTTGACGCGACACATTTAGACTACCAGTATTAGCAAGTTCATTAGATTCATGAAATTGAAATCACAAGTGTCACCTTCTTTCCGTTCAATTTTCTTTAAAGCAAGTTTCTAATTTTTTTTATTAAAAATTTGATCTTTTCATCAAGAAAAATCGATCAAATTTCATCTATCACAAGGTCGATCCTTTTCTTTTTGTTGAAAAAAGGTGAATTCTATATTATTCTGAAAATTAAGAAAAGAGTTAATTCGATGGTGGATGAAATTTAGATAAAAAAAAATTAAAAACGATAGTTCACGGTGCTCTTTACTATATTATTTAATTGAGAAGGAATTATAGCTGCTTTAGAACTTGCATGTGCTGAGACTTTCCGAAAAGGTATCATCTGCGTATCAAAATTGATATGCAGAATACGTATTTCTAATTTGGATCATCGAATTAAAAGATCAACAATCTTTTATTAATGACGATCAAGCGTTGGTCTTTAATCCGACGGTCTAAATTAAAATACGCAGAGTGCGGAGACTTCCCACGAGACCACTATAGACGGTGACGATATTATTGAATCCATGTATTTGCAATTACAGTGCCAGAGCCCGAAAAAGGTTGAATTGAAGGCTGCAGCGAAGGTTATTTAAGAGAGATTTTCAGCAAGATTTCAACAAAAGTACAAAACAAATGTTATATTTGCAATGTCTGGGCTTCGATTTTCACACATTTTATATCATATCATATTATCACCTTTTATGGGCCTAATTGTACCAATTTTGGGCCTACCCAGTCTAGTTGTTCCATGATCTATATTGGGTTACTTACTGGAGCTACCCACTTCAAACAATTAGCGGACATTTTTAGTGGAGGCCTAAGCTTTTATATATAAAAAAATTTATAGATGAAAATTTACCAACAATTATTAAATATGAATCGTAGTAAATTTTATATAATTATAATTTATATATATAAGTTACTGCATGAATTTCGATAAAATTAATTACATACTTTTATAAATTCCTCTAATTTGGTACTGGCAAAAACTTAGATATACGTAGATATGTGCTCTTTAAGTACTCTACTCAATTTGTATTATTCAAATGCATTGAGATTTGTGTCATAGATTTCAATTATACAGTATAGATTGAGTGGAGTATCTAAAAAACACATATGTATCTAAGTTTTTGCCTTTGTTTTTACTCTTAATGTTTGGAAAAAAAATTAAATATGTTTTGTCAAGATAGGAAAATAATTCTGCTTTACTTTTCTTTGGTTACTTGTCTTATTTTCTTTTCATTTTATTTTTGTTTTCTGTTAATCATCTCATACTTAATAAGATGTTCTTTGTAAGACATTTATTTTTATTTTTAATGAATGCAAAATAGGGGGTTAGATTTCTATTTTCTCAAAAAAAAAAATGTAGGAAAATAATTCATTTTCATGTCATCCCCCATGTTCCCAAACAGGCAAACAGGTTAAAATCCACATGCTGGAGGTTGTTAAATAAATAAATAACGAAATAATAACGAAAATAAATAACAAAATAGATGTGGAAATAATAACGAAAATGTAACGCATAGTATATAATTATTCAGCACCAATGCTAAGTCCAAAACAAATAAAAAATAAATAAAAGATCAGTTTGGTAAAAGTAGGCATTGCATTTAAGAACTCCACATGCTGGAGGTTGTTAGCAATCGCGAAAATCCGGAAGAGTGTCTTGACTCTTCACTCTTCACTCATCTCTTTTGAGTTTTGACTTGGAGCCGCCTGTATAGTTTCTCTTGCATTTCCATTTGATTTGATCACACATTCACACCTCAATAGTATAGCTTAATAATTTCTGATCGATTTGGGACTTCTAATTTAAGGTGATATTATTTACTTCCATGTTTTTAAGATGCAGTTAAAATCCTTAAATTAATATTTTTATTTGTTGTTCTACTGCATAAATTGTCACATGACTAGTTATGTTTATTATTACACTCTTTTTTAACATTTTTTATATTTATGCCCGGGTCGCGTAACTTTTTATTATTTTTCAAATGTCACTTGCGGGATTAATATTCGTGATTATGGAGATTTGAACTAATAATTTTATTCAAGTTATTCAAGTTAGCTATTACTTGAGTTAATAGATCATTTGTCCCTATTTAACATTTAAAAAATGTTTTTGAAGAAAAATGTTTTTATTGTTCGTCAACTCAAGATATATATGATGTGTTTGATCATTATTATTATTGCTGTCGTCGTCGTTGTTGATGATGTTGTTGTTATTGTTGTTGCACATGTCGTCGTCATAACTATCAACATTATATTTACCCTCACTATATATTTTTATCTTATTATTTAAAAAATAAAACACATTATTACTTTATTATATTGTTTTTATTAATATATAATTCTTGTTATTATTACACTTTGACTAATGTACTTTGACTAACATTGCCTTATTATTATCATCATCATCATCATCATCATTTTATATTATCATTTTCATTTAAAAATTATAAAGTAAATTATTATTTTATTTATTTTCTCCTTCACTATTTTAATAAAAAAATCACTAGCTCAGGGTAACAAAATTCTTACACTATTCTCATACTATTTGAAATATAAAAAAGTGAATACTATTTCTAATCACTAATTCAACTAATACTATTTTGCACTAATTCTTGAACGATCCAAAGGCACTCATAGAGACGAAAAGAAACTGTTTGTAATTTTTTTCTATAAAGAAATGAAAAATACAAAGGATGTTCAAAATGGACGACTTTAATTATTACAATTTCACCATAATACAAGATATTACAAATTACTTATTCTGCTGAATACAATGAAAGAGAAAGCCCATTTTAGGCATTTCCTTCTGAAGTTACAATTTTGACATGAAACAAAACAAGGAAAAATAAAAAGAAAAGAAAAGAAAAAGAGGTAACATTCACTTCATACGGACTCATTGGCGGGTCCACAAACCGACCACATCCAATCAATGCCACTAAAAAGAAGCTCTCATCTTCTCTCAAGCAGCTAAAATCCACAAATTAGGTACTAAGAGGATGAAAGAGCCACACAAAATCAGCCCCTTCACCAACCAACTGATCACCTTTTCCTAAATCCTAGTTTATTTTCTGAGTACCTGCATGACAACCATTGCATATATTTGCACTAGGTTAACCTTGTGCAGTTGTGCCCCTAACTAACACACTACTTACCTAATTATACGTAACATATATGGCAAGTTTTTAAACACAATTAATACAAAATCCCTACAGATGCATGCAATTGTATGCTGACAATCTAGCGAAACTGGCGACCGGCAAAGGATTGTCCGAACGACCAACTGGGAGGTGCGACATTAAAAGAGACAACAGTGCGACCGTCACTAGCGGTGACCTTGAACGAGAGACCTTGACCGTTGAGGTAGCTGTTGCTTTGCCAATTCTGGCCCCAATTGCGCGACATAGCCTGCCAGTTAATCCTTGATCCTTTGATTGAAACTGAGTGAACGTCGCCGGCACCGCCTACGTTTGTTATGAGCACTAAGTTGAAGTAAGAGTGGCCGTTTACAGTAAACCTAATGCCGCCTCGCCTCCTACATGGCACCCTGCAAAGCAATGAAAATAATTAACTAAATGAATATTTTTGTTCTGTTGAAGGGTCTTTTGAGAGTGACATTTTTGTTGAGCTTGTCGTCTCTAAAAATTAAGAGACCAATGATCTAAAACATATCAAGGCTATTATATTTTCTTATTATCAGGAGATTGCTTCTGAAACTCTCTTTTGTTTCCTGATTTGTTAATTAATTTCCTTTTATCTGAAGGTGTGAAGTGGGCTGGGCCAAGATATCTGGGCCCAAGAAACTATAATTTTGTTGACACTCTACTTCAATAAAGCAGGGGACAAAACAGAGCATTTCAAAAGATTGAGAAATAAAAGGTCTACAGAAGTGGACATAATAGACTAAGTGGCCAAAATTCAAATTCAACCTGAAATACATGTAACTAATAACTAATAACAAGCCGAATCATGTCTAATGCAGTGGTAGGACACAAGATTTTATGAAAAATGTTTGAGGTTCAAACTCAAATAGAAGTTAAATTTCAGATTTTGAATTTGCGTGTATTGTAAACCTACAGACAATTAATAAAAAAACTAACAATAGCCACGCACCTTCTGTATGCAACCGGGACAATGCCAGCCCGGTACTGAGCAATGCGCAAAAACACAGGTTCAGACAAGTCGAAATGCTGAAGTGGCGGGTTACACCAACCCCCATTGTTATTCGGCAATGCGTAGTTTGGTGGACAGTAGTTTGTGGCGGTGACCACAATGGCTCCCGGCAAGCACCACCGTCGGTCATTGACGCACATTATCTCATAGCAGGCCCCACAACTGAGCCCATTGTTAAAAAGCGCAGTGCTTAGTGCAGCTGTGTTGGTCCCATAACCCTGGCTGTATAGGTTGCCATAGCCACATGCTCCACCTAACAACAAAAAAGAAAAAGTGTTATAGTGAGGGGTAAAAGTGGTGTAGGTGATTTTTATTGATCATGTAGACAGTAGACTTTTTTTTTTGACATTATGTAGACAGTAGACTTGTAGAGAGATGTATAGTGTGAACATGGTCATGGTTCTGAAGTTCAAGACTGCATTAGTTGTAGCACAGTTATGTTTCTGTCTTCATTTTCATTTTACTTTTTCGTACAAAAAGTGCATGTTGTAAAAAAAAATAGCTATTTTTGTTTCAAATCTTCATAGTTTGGGAATCTAATTGCGTGTAATTAAAACTTAATTGGTGCATTGACTGACATTGTTACTACTACTACCAGAGCTTCATTTTTTTTTCCTTTTTAATCATAAAGAATATACGCATGCATATGTATCAGCTAACAAACAAGAAACTACGTACAATTATACATTTTAATTAATACATGCATCCTTGAAAAGATGCTTTCATATAGTAATGCATGCAAGTCATACCCATAGTGCCAGAAGCATCACTGCCACCATAGAAAGTAGCATGTGCATTTGTCCATCCACCTCCTCTTCTTCCATAGCATTGCACTGGGGAGAATAATGTCAGTGCCCAAGCAAAGAGAAACCCACCAATTGCCACCTCTTTCTTCATCTCTATTTGAGAACATAATTTAGAGAGAATTTGTTAGTTTCATATAACAAATACTATAAATAAACCGGAGATGAGACGATAAGAGAATGCACCTTACTTGGATAGTTGGATTAGAAAAAGAGAGAGGAAGGTACTGGTATGAATACTAGCGTTCAGGAATCAGGACTGAGAAAGATGAGTATATATAGAGGATTGAGTTTTTGGTTTATTTTGCCAATATACCCCTATATTAATATAATATTTCTATAGACTCCTTCAGAAACTTTGTTTGGGACTTAGTTACAAAATTGGCCAGCTCTCACAGTCTCACACTCTCACCTGCCAACGGCCCTGAGAATTCCAAAAAAATAGAAAAAAAAAAAGTCTCTCTCTCTCACACCAAGACCAAGTGCTCGCATCAACGAATTTAATAGTATAAGCAGACACAAGTAACTACACAAGTGACTTTTTTTTTGTAGAGAACCAGAGAAGCTTACACAGTGTAGAACAGTAGAATCAACAAGGAGAGCACTTAATGATGGTGTCATTTTGATGAAACCGTGTGGCGCCAGGAAACAAATAAGTACACTGTATTGTGGGGCCAATTTGGGGAAAGCTACGAAGCGAGCACATGGCTGTTCTTTTCAAGTTGCCTTTTTTTGCTGCATGAGCGTGACCACAAGGATCTAGAGCACTATTTTTATTTGGTACCAGTACCAGTACCAGTGCTCTTTCCTAACTTCTTCCTATGGCAATTTTAAGTTTTTAACCACCATTGCATAGGGGTTTTACTTTTTCAGTACTGTAAATTAATATAATGTTAAGGTTTTATGAAAAAGAAAAAGAAAACAACAGTTAGTATTCTGATTGTAGCTATAAAGTCTATAAATATAGGATATACTAAGTTACTAACTATGAACATCTCTTTTAACACATTATTAAAATTTACCCTGGAAAATGTTGATATTAAAAAACCGGTTCAAACAACAGTCTCTTCAATTGTGGGAGACGCGAGCTCGAAATTCGTTGAACGCAAAAAGTACTATGTCAAATTTAGATATAAATTATTTGAATTAGATTTAAGTGACAAAGACCCTCATCTATATCTCCAAACAAAAACAGTGTTGATATTGAATACAAAATTTTAAAATTAGAAAATTGCTTTTGACATATTTGTCTCTCTATATTACTGGTGTTGTTGATTTTTTTACACACCACTATATCATGTAGATTCACCGGTTATTGACTTTGCTGATATAACTTTTGTTGAGTTTTTAGTGATAAACCACAAAATTTTTATAAAATCATACGAGCAATGAATAAAAAATATTATAACTTGATGTTAATCTACCATCGTACCCTCAAAAATAATATATTTATATATTTATGATTTATACAATGGACGAGAGCAAAATGCTTATCTATTCCTATTTCCTAGTAGAAATTAAAGATGTACTAAGATTGTAAGCAAAGAGATCATTCCAAAACTGGTCCAAAAAATCTAGTGAGCAAAAGTTCAGAGGCTTGCACGTGAACTATGAATCTTACAAATCCTTGCCAAATATGTAATCTTCAAATGATTGGATTTTTTTTTTGTTATTTTCTGTTATACGCGTGATAAACATTGCTTTCAAATTTTAATCTAGCTAACCAAGTCTTGAAAAACACAACTTCGTAATTATTGTCTATTTAGATAATTGGAAGGTAGGTAATATGAACATTAAATGTTGAAGAAGAATGATATAGTATAGTGGGGTGCATGTGCTTTGTTGCTTTGATAACCACTTGTCTACATCTGCCTATTAACCTTTTCACATTCATTTATTGTTTATCACATTTTCTTGCAAGTTGGTGCCGAAACAATAGTTCATTTTACACCGGAAATTAGATTTTACGAAGTTTAAATATGAATGGCCTTTAACAACAAAATGTATTTGTCAAATTCTATTCAGTGTAGTGGTAAGATACAAGATTTTCGTGAAGAGGTCTGAGATTCAAGTTTCAATAGAGATTATTTTAGAGGAGTTATTCAAGTTTATTTTCTGATTTTTTTTTTGTAAGTGTCTTGTAAATCTATAAATAATGAATAAAAAAACAACAAAATGTATTTGAAAAAATATATAGTACAGAGATCTTGCGGCAACTATATAAAATTTAAACTTTATGGAAGAAGGGAACCGAGAAATATTTCAATCAATATTCATCCCTTTCATGCAAAAACTAGTTATAATTATTAAGCAAGATAATTAGACTTGGAAGAAATAGGCTAATGAATAGCTAGATAAATTTGAAAATAAAATCCAATATAAATATCAAACTCCTCCACTCTCATATATAAAACTCTTTTTTTATTTTTTAATAAAATAAAATAGGTTTGTTCTACTTACTTAAAAAGTTGTTGTTTAATCTGTTCTTTATAAATATTTTCTAAAGAATTTTAATACATATTGGCATGTTTACTTGGAAAATAAATTGTGGATTTGAAGGAGTTCTTATTGTGAGTTAGGATTGAGTTGGATCATATTGAACAAGTTTGTAGAATCAGCATGTTTTGCCACTTAGATGTAACAATCGAGCAAGACAATGTTCAAGTAATAATTAATCGGATCAAGTTTTACCAGCTCCATTTCAAAATTAAAGACAATTAATTAGATTTTTTATGAAATAATATTATATATAGACGTTCCACCTTTCCATATTTAACTCCATATTTAGTCTTTTATTTATTGTAAACGTTTCAGTTTGTTTTCACTAGCATATAAATAAAGACTTTGTACATTGTTGAGAATAGGCATTGAGAAAGAAATAATAAAAAAAAAGAGATTTAGCATCTCCCGAGAAGTTGCGACGAGATTTTATTTTTCAGCAGAAACACGAGCTTGCTATACACATATTGTTGTACGGTTCTCTCTTAGAAGAAGATACACTTTAGATTCACTACTACAGAATTGGTTTGTTATAGTGGATTTATAAGGGCTGTTACAGTGAACATTGGGGGTATAATAGAGGGGCTACTAAATATACAAATGGCTCGCTATAATATGTTCAGCCTATTATAGCGGACCTTACAGAAAGGTCGCTATAATAGGTGCCTATTATAGCGGACTCCCAGTAAACGCCGATGTAACAAGAGCAGCTATTATAGCAGACCTTTACAGTAGGCCGCTATAACATGTACATTTAAAAGCGGCCTTCAACAGATACCCACTATATTAGACTGTAAAAAATATTAAATCGTATATTGGCTGTTATAGCGGGTTTTGTGTAATACCCGCTATAAATTTATTATTTTTTTAATTCAGCTGATTTTCTGTGGCTAGTCTCCAATTGCTAGTCATATAATTGATACCAATACAAATGTACCAATGTATATCAATCAAACACAACAAAACAAATATCAATACACAACAAATTTCACAAATATATATATCAAAACAAATGTACCAATATATATCGAAAATAAGCATCGAACTCACATATATACCAAATGGCACATACAATAGATCATAAATATCACATATATACAACAAAATATCACATAACACACAAATATGACATACAACACATCATAAATAATAACTAAGATAATTGTAAAGCATTGCTTTTACCCGTTCGATCTCGCTATCGGGTAATGAAGCGAGATATGGCTCGAGCTCCTGAAAAAATTAGCATTATTGTTTTAGTTTGATCCCGCAAATTAATTATGTGTAAATAATTCATTGGAGAATAAATTCCGCACATGTAGCTTCAACGATCTCAGGGTCGGTACATCGTTGTAATGCGTCGCTATGTAAAACATCGCCCGCATGACATAATATCCGCACACCCAGCCATTGGGTTGCGGAGGACTCTAAAAAATTTAGAAAGTAACAAAGTAAATGGATAAAGGCTCAAATCCTACTAAATTGCGAATGAAATTAAGTTGAGATAAATTTTAGAATTTAGGATTTAGAGTTTTGTGTTTAGGGTTTAGATTAGAAATTCTAAACCATATAACTCAAACCCTTAATCCTAGACCCTAAACTCTAACTCTTAATTCTAAATTTTAAACCATAAACCCTAAATTTCCAATGAAAGTTCCAATTTGAGATTAAGTTTAGAACACTTACTTTGACAATCCTGATCTTGAACTCTTTGCTTGAAAATATTGCTGCAACGACCTGTACAAATTGATAGAAGTCGAAATAAGTATAATGAATCATTAAATTAGAAGTGTTAGAAATGATATTAAAGACGACTTACACATTCAAGGCCCTAATAACTTCGAACATGTTTCCCGATTTGTTTTGCGAATCAATCTCATAAATCTGTGTCGAGGAGATTTGCAAAACTAAAAGGTACCAATGATTGCTACAATTCACATTTAATCAAGTTAGTATGCATGAATATTAAGTGATTGTGTTATCGAAATGTAATTATTCTAATCGTTCAATGTACGACAGAAAGATCACGGATTTTGGGTCCTCAATAGCAATGAAGAAGTTCTTAATGTAATTGACTATGGTGGCGTAGTTCTCAATTACACTTGTCCCCGAGCACGATGCGGGATCAAGAAAAAGAAACTTCGATTGCAACCTAAATTTCCAAAGATGATGTGCAAGAGTCATGCGTGTATAAATGCATATTGGAATTATATATGTATTAACTAATCTAATTGCATAGATATTAAGTTTGAAGATTTTTACTTGCACCAAGTCTGAATAAGTGAGACACTCAGCCAATTACCCGGCTTAAGGATGTCCATTATCTCACCAAGTTCTAGAATATGCACATCATCGATGCCGAACAACTGCTTGTCGCAAATTGGGAAGATAACTTGTTCCTCTGGTTGCGACATCACCTATTAAATTGAATTTTGTGAAATTGCAACAAAATTGAAATATTTTTTCATTTTACAAAGTATAAATAAAATGCGCACCATATTGTACAACTTCAGGCTAGATGGGTCAAGAAATGGCAAGAATTCAACGAATGGTCTGCACGACGTCGGATTGCAGTTTTTGCAATTGTCCAACATCGATCACCTTGGAGCAAATCGAGTTGAAGAAGAAACACAACTGTGATGATCTGTCCTAATGGTGATTTCAAAATTCCTTGAATTGCAACAGGAAG
>CAXKVX010000180.1:512500-538939 GCA_964058865.1 Eleocharis quinqueflora | reverse complement strand
ATATCAGCTGTACTAACAACGTCGTTTTGGCCGAGTGGTTAAGGCGTGTGCCTGCTAAGTACATGGGGTTTCCCCGCGAGAGTTCGAATCTCTCAGGCGACGTTTAACTTCTATTTTTTTAGCTATTAGCCAATAATGTATGGGAATTAAAGATCACCTTCTACAATATATCTCCAAAATATGAGAAACAAGAGCTGGTGATGCTCATGTCATATTTATTTCTCTTATTTTTCGTGATAGCTCCCTGCTTTTATGCCTGTTGACAAAAGTTTACACACAATATACCGAAGATCATTAAGCAAAATAAAATGAATACTAATCCTTCACAAATTGTGTACAGAAAATGAAGATCACTTTCTACAATATATTTCCAAAATATGAGAAAAAAGAGCGGGTGATGTTGATGTCATATTTATTTCTGTTATTTTTTTTTGATAGCTCCCTGCTTTTATGACTGTTAACAAAAGTTTACACATAATATACCGAAGATCATTAAGCAAAACAAAATGAATACTAATCCTTCACAAATTGTGTACAAAAATGAAGTTAATTTACAACTCAATCATAGATAAGCCCCCCATAATTACTGCTTTGATTGAAGGATAGATTTAGAGTTTAGAGTTTAGAGCGGTGTGATATTGTTAGATAATACTTCACGGCGAATGTGCCTGTAAGCGCAGAGAAAAGAAATCCAGTCGAAAAGAGATGAGAGAATCGTTATTGCCACCATCACAGTCCGAGAGAGAATCGTTGATGGAAAGAGATGAGAGAAATCGCTCTGCGGGTTCTTCTAGTGGTCGCCTCTCGCTTCGACTCAACCTCACTTTCCACCCGTCTTTCCCTGCCCTTTCCCCTTCCTGTCAGCTCTAACTCACAGATTTCTACTCAGCGGTGAGCAACGACGATAGTATCGAGCTTCAACTCATCGTGGAGGCGACTGTGAGATGAAAAATCGAAATCCTAACCCTTGCCGGAGGAAATCCACGACCTGTTACCCCCAATGGAGCTGTAGCCAACAACGACCCTTCTGTGGGTTAGCAGCGGTTCCTCAAAGATCCAGCGAGGTCATGTGATGGTGTGAGCTTTTTACAAGCACAACCGAATAAAATATTTCGACGAGGAGAGCCGAAGATCTGATGTGTGCTGGTACTCACCCACATGTGGATACGGTATTGAATGCATGTACATATGTAATCGATGTTGCGATTTTTAGTAAATTTTGAGAACTGGACCGTCATATTTGAAAAGAAATTGTGCTACAAGGACAACTACAATGTGCGAAGAATTGTAAGATATATCCAAGATAGTTGATTGATGGTATACTGTGACAAGCAATACATGTTTTTGAGTGCCCAATGATGATTTAGAAACACCGACGATTGTCTTCTCAAATATTTTATTGTGTTGTTGCTTGTAACTAAAAATATGTTTCTCTTATTTTCTCACAAAGATAACATTTATGTAATCACTTGTAATAAAATTTTAAGACTCGACACCATCCTTTTCTCAAAAAAAAAAAAAAACTGTCAGATAAGTTCAATAAAAACCAGATTTCTACACAGCATGGAAACATCGTATACAGATACTAAAATTAAGAAATAGTACTTATCATAACAACATAATACTTATAAACTAAACTGTAACAAGCCAACAATAATGGCCCTTCATGGACCTGCATTTCTGCTAAGCAAGGAGTGATTGCAGAACATGCACAGTTCTGCAAATCTTACCATTGTTATCTGCATCAAATTTAACATACACACCATCTCACAGTTGCACTAACTGAAGTAAACTGTGCCATTGTAAACAGTTGAGCTTCATTCAGGCTTCATCAATCATCAATTTCAATCAAACATCTATTCCTCATCCATTTTCCCAATAAAACCAAACAAGCCTGAAAACAAAAATGACACGCTTTTACAATCAAAATTGTTCCAATTTTAACAGAGATGGGTTCATACCAGTGACATAAACATTGTAAACTCTACTTCCTTTTTGTTGTGTAATTAATACGATTAGTTATTATGTTGAAAGGCATTTAATTGCTCTCAACAAGCATAAATTTCTCTTTCTCAAACAATAAACACAATAAATACTATGAACTCAACTAAAAACAAGACCAAAATAGGGAATAACTGTAAAAAGTAAAGAAAAACAAATATAAAAATTAAAAGAAACAAGCATTTAATTTACAAGGCATCAGCAACCAAATCTAAAAGAATCCAAAAGGACTAGCACCTCTAAATTAGTCAAACCAAGACGTGCATTGAAACATGTCATCAACAGTCAGGATCAACAACTTATTTTTAAATTTTTTCGGCAAATGTTCATTTCCATGTTATGGGGTCAGTCCGTCAGTGAACACCCCTATAGCTGTGGGTCACTACCTGCACAATCTCTAAAAAACCTCGAATCGTCTCCATGATCAACCATGCTATAGGATTGATATACATCTGAAATTCAAAAAGGATAGAAAGAGAAGAATGTCAGTGCCAGCACATGATAGAAGAAATACTAAATTTGTAGAGAAATTATTACATCAGGACTAAATATTTTCCATTGTAATCTTCTTTCATTTGAGAGAAGTAATATCTTCTGCAAGGGCCAGTAACAATAAAACTAGACTTACTTTGCTTTTCTTTATTCCAAAAAATTGGGCATGACTGACCACTATCCAAATCACTACAGCAGAACTGACCTGTAGTCGAGTCTGATACGAACCAGAACCAAACAAATTGTAGCAACCTGTGAAATCAAATTAGGGCCTATTACCGAGACCAGGCTCAATCTGGCTAAAGTCCCAAGTTCAAGAAAACTGTAAACTCAAAATCTACACAGGGTGACATAAAGCCAATCAACCCAAAAACCTGAACGAAGAAGTATCCCAAGAACAATAATAGGCATGAGGGATCTCTCTGTTAAAAAATTAACTTCGAATTAAAAAATATTAAATGCCAACCTTGTCTAAGACACTCAACAAATGCCCAAATTGTAATATTTCTTCATCATTCTTGATTTATTTCTTGGTCTTTCATTTGTGACAGCTATAATACTCAGTGAAGTCCAACCGGAAGAAAAGAAACTTCAAGTCCACATGCTGTTGCAGAGGTAGCTGTTTTATAAAGGTGTCAAGAGAATTTGAGTAATCTTTTGCAATTAGGTCCAGATCTTCTCCCATTTTGCAACAAAGCTCCCCAGCCAGCTGGGTCATAGCCTTCCCAGCACCTTCAAGCAGTTGACCTCTCCCCTTTGATTTGGGCCTAGATTGTCCCTTCCCTCTGCATAAAAAAATAGACCTTCCATCATTCTATCTTTTGTTAATCATAAAACAATACTACAAAACAAAGTAACACAGAAGATTAAGCGTCACAAGTACAGGAAATATACAAAGGATAATGGCTAAGTATTAGGGGTATTCCACAACAATTGCTAAGTAATCAACTGTTCTCATGATATAGTCATTAGTCAAGCTTAATGCTAACACGACTTTATTTTTCTTCTCAAAACCAACTTCCAACAGAGTCAACATATGCCATGGCTCCCAAGTTGACCTGAGTAGACTTAGCAGTATATCTAAATCAATTTTATGTTATAGATAGCACATACTTTTGGCTAATATACAAAGTACAGTTTGAAGGACTCCTTATGTTGTATTTCACACTCAAATTTTATCTTTCATACTTCGAAAGGACCATTGAGAATACCATTTTCACAAAAAGGAAAACAAAAGGATAAAGTTTCTAGCTCACAGATCAAGTATAATAAAGCCAAAATTTTGCTCATATATGTCTGAGCTCTAAGTCAGAAACACGAATGAAAGCAAAATCAAAGGATCCCCAATCAAATCTACCAACTGGTATCACAAGACATCCATTCAAATCTATAAAACACAACCATAATGATTAAAAGATTCATCTTTAAAGATAGGCTCTGGAATTCATAACTACAACATTCCTCCTTTGATGACAACTATGCAAGTAAACTGCACTGGTACAAAAATTGCCAGCTTTCTCAAGCTATTCAATCTTAGTAAACCAGATTCCCTACCTTGTTGATAATAAGATATGGGAAGATCCAGATTACATAATTTAATCATTTGAGGTGAATCAGAACACATTTTATCAAATTGACATGTCGCTACATTCATACCAGTTTCCAAGTCAATTAAACAGTCAATTGCATTCTTAAACTCGAATATAATTAGGAAAAATTAGTTGACCCCACTACAGCCATGCATGGACAACCCAGAACCTACCCAAAATAACTATGCAAAGTTGATATCTGTAATACCAAACATAAGCTACAACTAAATGTTCGGAAGTACCAATGCTGTATAGATTATTACAAAAATTACCTCAATTGAAGCTCATAGATACGCTCAAACCACCTATCTGCATGACTCCTAAACCTTAAAACAACCTCAAATAACCCAAAAAGAGATGCACGCAAGGTGTTTGATCTTTCACCAAGCAATGACTTCTCAACAATAGACTCCAAATATCTTTCATGTGCTGACAAAAGGTCATCCAAATCCCTTGATGCCTCCATTTCATCGGAGAAATGGACCCATGACACCTCCAGCACCTCAAACATAATGTAGTCCTGAAAGTTTGTCACAAAATGGTTCATCTCATTCCATATAACCTGGCATTTCCTTAGTATAGATACAAAGCCTTCCTTTGCAAAAATGCTCTTAACGATACAATTTGGTTTCATGGTTTTCCACACGGTTGTCAAAGCATGCTCAACCCGCTTCAGCTTCCACAAATAGTTGAAGATTCTTAGATACCGTTTCATTACGGAGGCTGTGAAGACAGTATCCAGGGGCATACCTGCATCATACTCCAATGAAAAGATATCCCAGCCCCTATCTCCATCACTATATTCCATCATTTTAACCTTTAGACAGTCAAGAATGTCACGGTCATCATATTGTGCATTGGAGGCCCTTATGGATGCCTCCAGTAGACCCGCCAACTGGAAGGCACTAATAGTATTGGCTGGCTCTGACAGCTCAGGCCCAACTATGTCCATTAAATACTGGACGAAGTCCCCTTGACCCAGGAGTAAGTATCTCTTTATGGCGAGACAATGGTCTCTAAATCTATATCTCTTGTGTATCACTTCCATTAAATGGCAGTCTATTCTCTTGGCAGCTTCTACAACAAGGGCCTCCAGTGCATCAATCTGGCCATACCCTAGTCCCCACCGACTTGTGCTGGTCCCCACATGTGCAGCTGCATCAGCAGCTGCAGCAGCCCATCCACTATCATCGCAACAAACCCTTAAGAAATTAATTGATTTACCAGTCCGAAAAATCCTTTGGGCCAAGGTAGGAGAGATAAATGACGGAAGCATGGCAGGTTCAATTCGATAACCTTCTTGCCACAAGGACTCAGCCTTTACCGGTTGACCAACAACAAAAAACTCTGAAAAAATATCCTCCAATTCACCTTCCAAAACCCAACTCCGTACCATTTCAAACAGCGGGGAACATACCCTTTTGAGGAGTTGGCCCATGAAATCTTGCACAAGCGGGTCACCATGCTTTGCATGCCTGTGTACAGCTCCAGCCATGGCCCCACCTTTCAGACCACGACACCCATCAACCAAAACTGCCATGAGACGCATCCTCACTGTTGGCTCAGCCAACCACACATCTAACCGCCTTAGGGAGAGGTAGTTCCCTTGTAAACCCATGTCAGACCCAGGAGTAGGGATCGGGTTCATTGAATGCGACTCCAGTATAGTTAATAGCTTGTAATAGTCGGTTAGTTCATCATTCAAAGCTGAGCAAAAGGCCTGACCAATGGTTCCAACCTCATCTGATGGTATTTTACTCATGCCATCATTAATAAAGCCCTTGACTTTTTTGTACAGCCAACCAATTTCACACAATTTCCTAACCATGGTCCGTGTTGATCTAGGTAGCGTAAGAGATTCTGGTAAATCAAAGCCATCCACTCCATTGACTGCCCGATATGTCACATACCGGCCATGGATTCCCTGACAGGCATACAGTACGTCTCTGACCAATGCAGATTCTTCCACTTCATTGTCATCCATTACAAGCACTGAATATTCCCTCAAGGCATTTTGCCGAACATTTTCAGGATCCTTTGAAATAATCATCATCCCACTTCCCAGTCCCATGTTTTTCTTCCTGGTAGAGTTCTGACTAGGAGAGTTATGCATGACATTGAGGTTTTCAATAGGAAGATAAGGCAACCCACCTGAGGTGTAGCACAGACCTGACATAGATTTGAGGAGGTAGAGAAGGGCCCAGCGGTTTTGAACACCGCCAGGAAGGGACGATCTGGCAGTGAGCTTGGAGTGGAGTTCCGCGAATGTGAGTGCGTCTGAGGAGCGGCCGGAGACGGCAAGGTCGCGCTTGATCGACTCAGCCATGGCATACTCATCTTCGGAGAGTGAGGAGGAGAGGCGACTGGAGAGGAGACGCGTGGCGAAGCTGAGCGTGCGGGAGAGATCGGTTGGGGAGGGATTGGTAGGCGAGAGGAGGCGGGAGACGAGTTCAGTGAGTAGATCTGTGGTTTTGAGGTCGTCCATGGCGACGGGAGGGGAAAAGCGGGTTAGGGTTTGCTCTTTGCTGGGAGGGAAAAGGGAAAGGTTTTAGGTGGTCTGGTACACACACTACACAGGAGGAAGACAGTGAGTGGCCACCGTTTTTGGAATTTGCGATTTCGTCCTATTATCTTTATTTTATTTTTTTTAATTATGGATATTTTGTACGTTTCGGTCGTTTTGGGTTAATTGGGAGGGAAAATAAAACTTTTTGAAAAATGAGAGAGAGAGGGAATGATCATTAATCATTATCGTATTTGCTCTTTTTCTTTTTGAATAAGACGAGAGAGGCCGATGCTGTAAGTTCACAACATTTCTTATCCAGGCTATAGTGCTAGTTCACAACAATTCTTATCTAGGCTGATGCTGAATCAGAACCGTTGAAATCTACCAATCTGGATCGTTACTCGTTAGCAACATCGTGACGGTATGATTTGGGGAGCCTGACCAATCACGCTTCACGACCAGCTTTACAGCCTTTTGTACAGGTTGTAAAATTGGAAAGTTAAACAAGGAGGCCCAGTAAGCATTCTCTATTAATACTAGATCAAGAGCTCGCGCTCCACGCGAAAAACAAAAAAAAAACAACAACAGAAAAAAATTGAGAAAAAAATTGAGAAAAAATAAATCGAAAAAAATAAAAAAAAGTTGTCGCAGAAAAAATGAAAAAAAATCCGAATAAATTAAAAAAATGCTACAGTGTTAAACTTTTATATATGTAAGATTAATAATACAAACAATAAAGTTTATTGTCGCAGTACACATTTTCATTTATATTAAAAGTTAAAATTTACATTTTGAATTCAAATAGTTGATTTAAAATTGACGTTTTTTATTTATTTTATTGAAGATCAAGTGACATAAAATTGAACAAATCTAGTTAACTATTGATATTGATCGGGGTCTATGTCTTGATTCTTGTATTATTCAAACCAAAAGAGAAGACTCCCAAAGTATCTAAATCTAAGAGACAAAACAAGAGAAGAGGAAGAGAGAAAGAGCCAAAGCAAGAAGATGAAGTCTTTTGATTAATAAGAGAATGAATCTCCTTTACAATACAAAGTCCTCCTATATATAGCTAGTAGGCTAGTAAATACACACTTGGGCCATGGGCCAGCGAAGGCTGAGGCCCAATATAGAATTGGACCGTATCATCAGCCCTCGAGCTTCTGCATCTAGTATAGATGCAGAAGTTAAATGTCTTCAAGTGAGTCCAAGCAAGCTCCCAAACAACTTCTCGAGCAAGTATCAATTTTCGTTGCCTCGTTAAAAACCTTACTAAGAAAACCCAGTGGGAAAAACTCAGTGAAGGAAAAGAGTGCAACTATATGATACTCCTCGGGTGGACCCTTGAGCGAATTCTTAGTCAAGCTTCTGAATGGAGCCCTCGGGCGAGTCTTCAAGTGTGTCCAAAACTTCTGAATGCGAGACCTCGAGCGAGTCTCGACAAGCCCTCGAGCGAGTCTTCAATTGTGTCCAAAACTTCTGAATGCGAGCCCTCGAGCGAGTCTTCAAGTGTGTCAAAGTCTTCAAATCTTCAAGTAAATATCCAAGCAAGCTTCCAAACCATCTCTCAAGAGAACGCCAAAATGCCGTCAAAAACCTTGGTTATTGTAATATACCGTCCAAAGTTGTTGGAGCAACTCTTGACATCGTGCCAAGTTGAACTGAAGGTCGAGCCCCGCCAACTTGAAAATCGAGTCCATTCCAAACAGGTTTTGTCGACCTTGCCGAGTCGAGAGTCCAATTGCCAGTTGAGTCGAGTCGCTAGTTGCCAATTGGGTGGAGAGTCGAGTTGTCGATGTGTATGAAGGTTGTGTGTTTTGAAAGTTATCTTTTTGATAACGAATTTATGAATTGTTTATGATTTTAAATGTTATTATACATTTTATGTTTCTTGATATTGATATGTTATATCTTTAGAAGCGTTCGAGAAGATGCTCATGGTCTTGAACCATAGAACTCTTTAGATGAAAACATATAATCCTAAATATGTTCACAATCGTGGTAATTAAAGGGAACATTATTTGCCATGAAGATTGTCATGTTAATTAAAAGTACATTATAGTTCTATAAATGTTAATAAGTGATTATCATTCAATGACATAAGTATATAAAATGGTAATTCTTTATATACTGAACATGACCTAACTAGATGGAGCATTATATGGATTGATTTTGTGTCATTAATGTTTCCAATGTGTCTTTGAATCTTATATATGAGACATGTAAGTTTTTCACATGAGAAGTATATAATGTGATTACTATTAAAGTCCATTCAAATGATTGGAATGATATAGTAATTCGTTATGTACAACTTGTGCGGGAGAAATTTATATGTCAATATTATTATTGTCCCTCAATTATTTGAGTTATGATATTACTGGGCTCCTTGGTAAAGTGAAATTATATTGCATGCAATATAACTGATGTAGTTATACTTATAATTCACTCGAGAGACCAAGAAAAGAATATAATGCAAAAATGACACGATCTTATTTTGCATATTATTTAAAATATCATGAGACAAGGATAGACACGAATCAAGTGGATCGAGCACGTAACGACTATGTCGTTTGGGAGACTATAATGTAGTGATAGAATCTCTTATAGTCCATAATATAAAGTATTTTATATTATATTCCAAGATGACGTAGATCATTTGTACGGTCACACCAACTGAACAGAAACAACACGTAATTTACATTTTATATAATGTATTTAATCTCATGATGTATGAGTCGAAATGCATGTGATAAAATGTTAAAGTAATATGTCATGTAAAATGACATGCTTAGATCATTAAATAAATTTATGAGAATATATGTGAATATTATTTTGTATAATGTTTAAGAACATTATAAGAATAATAATTAACACATATTAAAATAATATTATCATATTATTTAGTCATAAATTAATTTCTTGCAAAATATAATTAGAGATTAACAAGAGAATAATCAATAGCATTTGTGTAAATCATTAACACAAAAGGTATCCTAGGGCTTGACTATATAAAGGGGGATGCTTGAGAAAATTTGAGTGAAATTTTCTCTCTCTCTTGCTACAGTAGTCGCCGCTACAGTACCCGTGAATAGTGTTACTATTCATCTCTTCTTCTCTTGTGTAGAAAGAAACTCTTCTTTTGTTCTCTTCTTCTCTTGCAAGGTTTAGCCACCAAATGAAATAGTTTGTTCATTGAAGATTGAAGATCTAGGTGGTTGGATCTAAGCTCTAACCTCTACATCCATCTATCTAAGGGTGTTTTAGGTTGTTGTTTAGGTTCAAGGTGAACCAAGAGACAATGGTGCTTCCATGGCCGAAGAAGGAAGACGACGGTTTCCAAGAGACCTAGAAGAGGTATCGAATCCTCTCTACAAAGAGATTTGACAATCTCTTTAGGTATAAACTTTTATCCACTCTTGTGCAAGAAATAAATGTGTTATTTTCTGTTTTGTTGATGCACAAGAGGTGTTCGATGAATGTCATAGTGTAATCTTGCTTGCAATTGTTATATCAATAAGATTCTTTGTGTATTGAGTTAAATAGAGGCAAACATTTTAAATTTTCGTCCTCTTGAACTTACACATGAAATCCCAATAGTGTAGCCAACAATCATTTCGTGAAGTTTGTCGCTTACGGGATGCGGCAAAGCTTGCAGAATTATGTCGTGCCAAGGCGAGTCTTTCACTGTCATGCCGAGCCGTGTCGCACTGATCCAGATGATTCGAAGATGTAGCACATAGAATAAAGAAGATCGAGTAGCACACAGAAGGGAGGACCGAGTAGCACACAGAGAAGGGAAGACCGAGTAGCACACAGAGAAGAGAAGATCGAGTATCACACATAAAATAGAAGACCGGTAGCACACTGGAGAAAAGAAAGCCGAGTAGCCAGAAGAGAAGAGAAGACCGAGTGGCCCGGAGAGAAGAGAAGACCGACTGGTACGCATAAGAAGTCGACCCGCCTGGCTTGAAGAGGTTGCACACAAAAGAAAGCCACCCTACAGGTTTGTAGAATTCGCGCACAGAGTAATTCGACTTGTCGGGTTTGTAGAAGAGCCGACTAAATGAGTTGAAGATGTAGCACACAGCAAAGAGCCAACCGGATGAATTGAAGATGTAACACACAGTGAAGACCGACCGGATGAATTGAAGATGTAGCACACATTGAAGAATTGACCAGGTGGATTGAAGATGTAGCACACAGTGAAGACCGACCAGATGAATTGAAGATGTAACACACAATGAAGAGCCGACCAGGTGAATTGCACACAAAGAAGATAACACCGACTAGATGAGTTGCGCACAGAGAAGATGATGCCGACCAGATGAGTTGCACATAGAGAAGATGATGTCAACCATCTTGTGGGAGACACACATAGTAGTCCGACCTGTCGGGTTTGTAGAAGCCTCACAGAGTGAATCAGACCGTCGAGTTTGTAGCAGTAGCACACAGAAAAATTCGACCCGACAGCCTTGAAGAAGCCACACGCCGAGAGATTCGCCCTGTCAGATTTGTAGAAGTTGCACACCCCGACAGGCATGTAGAGGCAGTGTGCTTAGTAGGTCATGTTGTGCCGAGCAATCTTGTCAAAATGAGTCGAGCTTCTCGATGTCATGCCGAGATGAGCCAAGTCGAGTCGTGCCATGCCAAATCAAAACTTGTTGTGTCGTGACAAGCCGTGTCGAGCCGAGCCTTCATAAAAGTGATCGTCTTCATCTGCCACACTTGAATTAGTGCATCTCGTCAAGCAAGCTAGAATTCTTCAGGTTCAGATTCTCTACCATTGCAACAGCCTCTACTCCATGGCTTGGAGATTCATCCCAACTTCTTTTGCGCTTCAACCCTCAGCAACAACCTCAAGTAGGGGTTTCTTCTGACAAAGCTCAATTCCCCACTCTCCAACAATCACAACCTAGCATGCAGTCTCAGCAGCAGTCACAGCAGTAACAACCACAACAGATGGATAATCACACAAACCAACTCCAGCAACAATTGAACACCAGTGCCCTAACTCAGTCAAATAGCTTGAGTTAATCACCTCCTTCACAGAAATCACTTGCTGCCCCGTCAAACTCTTCCTCTCCTTTCTTTTGTTAAACACTCAATTTGGGAAACAACAACCTTTTCATTGGTCAAAGGCTCCAATTTTTCTTCCTCAAAATTCTCCAATTTGTTTCGTATCAAGTCAACGGTAGTTTCCAGTTCAAAAACATCCTGTTGAGTTGCCTCTATGCACTTGTTCGAGTCAGCCTCAAATCGTGCAACATCAGTCTCAAGTAACTTCATTTTCTCTTTCAAGGTATGAATTTCAGATTCTCTTCATGCAACAGTGTCTCCTTCTCCTCAAGTTACTGCATGGCAGGGAAAAGAGATTTCGTCTTGCATTTCTCTGATTCTTGTACCTCCTCAAGTCGGATCTCCAGTTCCTCTGCTTTACCCCTACATTCATCCACCAAACTCGATGCTTCCAGCTCTGCCCTTTTACTCTCACTTAGGTCATTCTTCAACTTTTCTACAATCTCCTCAATTCTGACTAGCTCCTTTTCAAACTCTTTTGAACTCTCTAACTCCCCTTGCAATCTTACAATCTCACCCTTCAACTTTATGATAATCTCCTCAACTTCATTTGTTTCGTTCTTCACCCTCTCCAGTTCACTCCGCCATTCCCGTTCTCTTGTCTGAGCAGCATCGATGCCGGACTGCTCCAGTTCAACAGCACGAAATTTCTCGATTTCTGTGCACGTCTTCGTGCAGCAATTGCATCTTGAAGCGAGTTTTGCCGGAAGCCCCATCATGCCGAGACAAACCGTACCAAGTCGCCTCGTGTCGAGCTGTGTCGTGTAGTGTCGGGTCGTAAATTGTATCTTCAATCCTCCTGGCTTTCTCTAATTCAACAGTAACTTCACTTTCTGCATCTTCTAATACAGCTTCAACGGCAGCAACTTCACCTTTTCAGTCTTCAATTACATTTGAGAGAGACATATCCGTTTTCACTAACTTCAGGTGCAGACTTGACAACGGCAGGTCTAACTTCCCCCACTACAACAGTGTTTGCATCACCTTCCCTTAGTTCAGAATCTCTTACTGATTCTTCTGTCTTTTTCTTAGCTTAGTGTCGACAAGCTTCAGAAAAACCCCCAAGTTATCCCGCAATTGAAGACACCATCAGATAACATCAAATGACAACCACCACCCTATGGTACTAGCATAATTCTACAGGTTCCTGTAGTGGCAATTCGAATGGCAGAGGAAGTTGTGAAGACCAAAGGGAGGTGCTCCTGTTCCGAGCCGAGTGGGAATGAGACAATATGAAGTCTTCCGCGTCTGAACCATGCCTAAGATGTAGTTTGCAGCTCATGAAGTTGAGGCCTTGAAGTTGAGGCCTTGGTGTTGTCCAGTACGTGAAAGAGGCCTTGAAGTTGAGGCGTAGAGTTGAATTGGATCGCTTCTTGATCATTTCTTGATCGGAACAAAGTCGTTTTCTTGATTGAGAACAAAATCAATGAAAGCAGTGACATGATAGCAGTGATCTTCAACAGTTGAGGACCACGACTGGAGGAAGCTAGCAAGGTCGGAGACAGAGATCTTGAATTTGAGAAGTACTATTACTTCGGTGCTCCGAGGATCAGCGGTTGATGAGGAAGATGAGATTAGGAGGAAGCAACAGAGAGTAGATCGGGTGCATTGGTGATGAAGTGTCTCTAACGTGCCGCCATGGACGACGACTCACAGCTCAATCGGAGCTCTTTCGTTCAGTATTGGAGTGATGCCAGTGCCGAGCAGGGAGTTGTACAAGTCATGAATTAAGAGCCGGCCGGACGACGACTCACATCTGACGAGTGATGAAGGCAGACCAAGCTGACTAGAAATAGGCAACACAAAACAGTACCTGGCACCAATGTAGAACTGTGCTTCGGCAACCGAGACCATGTCCACCTCCAAGCTCGCCTCCGCCTCAGTTCTACTACTAGCTTCCAAATGAGAATCTTGATGGCTTATCTCCGTCACTTGTGTCATCCTCGGTGTGGCCTGCCATCCCTAGCTCAGGATCGACATTGTGGGGCCCGGAAGCAGGAGCAACAGAAAGGGCGATGCCCTGACTTTGAATAAGCATCCTCTGGTGGAGATCGCTGATGGTGCTCCTTGTCTTCAGAAATGTAAAAGGACGTCCATCAAGAAATCCAAGGACTTGTCAGCATCTTCTTTTGTGCACTTGAACTGACCTTGAGATCACATTGGAGCCACGTGCCTCATCAGCCTCAATTCCATCGATCTTTGCCACATAGGATGGTAGGGAAGCGTCATGATGAATGATTGGTGAAGAAGTGTTGCATGACGCCATGATTAACGGAAGTTCCCGATTTCATCTGAGCTCGATCGAGATGACCTCCGATCTCGTCAAAGAACCTCGATTTGAGAATTTGCAGGAAAACCTCGATCATGGAGGTGTCTTTGTGAGGGTTTCTGTGTGAATCCTAGTTGAGATCGATATTTTATCGGAGGAGATACAGTGGGAGAAGCAACTCAGATCAGATCGGATCGATGCCATTGAAGCAACAAAATCATAAAGTGGAAAAATGACTCCTGTGGAGAGATCGATTCCTCCATTCCTCATCGCCTTTTCGTCTTTTGAGCAGCATCGGTCGACTCCTTCGTTGTCGCTATCGTGATCTTCCACGTGTAGTTGAAATCTGATGCATCTTCGAGTTCTTCGGATCGCTGGAGGCAGCCACGATTGAAATCATTGATGGAATCGATCAATGTAAAAATTCCCAAATCCTGTGTTGGTAACCAGTTGATCGAGTCTTTTTGGTTTCGGAAAGATCAATGCCACTGAGTTCTTCGTTTCGCATTGGGTCATTGAGGTTGACAGGTTGAGAATCAAGAGAGGAACGAGACCTTGATGCATAAGATTAGATCAAATCACAATTCCTAATTAGATCACCGATTCTTGGAGAGAAATAAACGAAATCTTGAAGTTTGAAGCGTAGGATGGATCAGTTTGGTGCAAGGATCACTCGTCGTCAGATCTTGATCGAATCATCAATTCTTGATAGAATTACAAAGTAGAACAAAAAGCAAAGTTGTGATCGAATTCTCTCAACGAAAGCACCAATGATCGGGGTCTCTGTCTTGATTCTTGTATGATTCGAACCAAGAGAGAAGACTCTCGAAGTATCTAGATCTAAGAGACAAAACAAGAGAAGAGGAAGAGAGAAAGAGCCAAAGCAAGAAGATGAAGTCTTTTGATTAATGAGAGAATGAATCTCCTTTACAATACAAAGTCCTCCTATATATAGCTAGTAGGCTAATAAATACACACTTGGGCCATGGGTCAGCGAAGGCTGATGCCCAATATAGAATTGGACCGTATCATCTATGATTAGGGCTGTCAATGAATTGAGTTTTGCACGTTTTAACGTTTCGTTTAGTCATCACGCAATGTTAAACGCAATAAATTTTTCTTGCGTTTGTTAAACGAAACGTAAGACAAAAACAATTTTTATTGCATTTAGTTAAACGCAATGTAAACGCAAGTGATTCGTTACGTTTCGTTTTGAACTTTTCTTATGCCATGTTTATATGAAGTATATAAAATCATGCTTATATAAAGTTGAAAAGTATTCTGAAAAGTTGTAAATAAATAAATAACTAATTTGTCGATCTTCTCGAAGAGTAAAGTTAAAATATAGTTAAATAATGCTAATATAGTGCCTTTTAGACTTATAGTGCATTTTTAGTGTCTTTTAGACCGATGGTGCCTTTTCGCTTCCTCTCCTTCTTCTAAAATACGCTGTGTGACACAATTTCTTATGGATTAAACAAAAAATTATTTGACATATTGTTATAATTTTATTAATTGTCTACTTACTGTTATATTTAATGCTTTATCAATTATGTTCCTTTTTTTTATTAATTGTTTGAATATTAAAAGATACTTATTAAATATATAAATATCAAGATGTATATATTTTCATAATATCTACATATAAAACATTTCATATTGTATGTATTTTTTATATCACATTAAATTTAATATTATAAAATATTTATATAAACCATATTAGTATTTTCATATCATATACTATAAATCATATTATGTATATATAACTCGCATGTATATGATTCATATAATTCATATAATTATTTTCATTTCACATGTATGCTCAAATTTCAGCTCTAATGTTATATTAATAGAAGACGTTAACATACTTCACATTCACTGATTCACATCTCACTTTCACAAATTATAGTTCACATCTCGCTTCTAATAAATAATATTCACAAGGTCCTACGAGCTATAAAAATAAATGCCAAAAATAAGCCCAATAATTGATAAACTTATGGGCCTTAGAAAAAAGGAACCATCTCTTGAAACTTCAGGCGGTGTCGATTTATGTGGCCTAGTATAAAGTTTAAACCTGAGATTATGTGTCTAGGAATCGATATCCTCTGCACTCAGAAAAACTGGGTGCTCTCTGCATCCACTAAGATGGATCGTTCGATTAGATTTTAACGGATGTAATTTTATAATATAAACGTCTCCCTGAAACATATAATTGACGATCAAGCGTTCAGATCTAATCGGACGGTACAAATTAATAGATGAGAGAGCACTCATAAAACATGAATGCAGAGGATACGGGTCCATGTGTCTAGGGTTTTTCCAGCGAAACGAGCTATAAAAATACTCGCCAGCGCCGTTTCCCGTTCAACAAACCCTTCCGATAAACTGTCGACGCGAAAACTGAGTTTTTTCTAAATTCGTATTTTTTTTTTCTTCCTTCAACAGATTATGCCAGCGTGTGTTCGTGAAAACCGAATCGATTTCTTATTACATCTATCGAGTTTCTGACATGTTTTCATTTTCAAATGTTTAATCGATTAATCAATTCTTCTTCACTTCTTTTTTCGCCGATGATCTTACTAATTGTCCGTACCATCTGAGGTATCTGCAATTGCTGTTTTCCTTTGATGAGATCTTACATTTTTTATCTGAGGCACAACCAATTCTTTAGAGATTTAGTTTTTGGTATTACTTCTGATTAAGATTATCATTGAAATTTCAATTTAAGGCAATAAATTAGAGTCTCTGATGCGCTCTTGTTCGTAGCGTTTTCAGCGCTGTACGTTGCCGAGAGAGATCTGGTTGAGTAGTGGTATTTGCCATTGTTTTTCTATGGCAGATCGTATTTAGCCAAGACATGTATGATTACTTTTATTATTGATTTTTGCTTTATTTTTATTTATTTATTATGGGTTTTGGTTGAACAAAAGATCCTAGCGGCTGCTATGAAGAAATTTAACCAAGAATAAGGGACCTTAAACTTGGTACCGTTGTAAAACAGTAGATAACAGAAAGGAGGAAGAAGAGATTTGTTTAATTCATTCTTTGTTGATTCATTCGATTACAGAGGTGGCTCTTATTTATAGCCATCTTGAGCTAATTACAATGCAACAGGTGTCCTAGTTTGTTAATCCTATACTGTTAAGAAAAATGTAATATGATTTTCTAGAAAAATCTCTCAGTAACAAATTTTGGCTATATCTGAATTTGATTGTATGTTGTCATCCTGTGTTGTTGTCTATGTGATTCTCTTGCGTAACACCCCCCCCCCCCCCCCCCCCCCCGCAAGCTGAAGAGGGTAAAGTCACTGTCAGCTTGTCGCGTAGCTGAAGGAACCGTGGAGATGGTAATGGTTTAGTAAGAGCATCAGCTGTTTGATCCTTTGAGCAAAGAAACCGAATTATAAGTTGATTAGCTTGAACCCTTTCACGTATGAAGTGATAATCGATTTCCACATGCTTTGTTCTTGCATGAAACATAGGGTTTGATGCCAAAAACGTAGCACCGATATTGTCACACCAAATAATTGGAGGTAAAGCAAGGTCTATGTGTAATTCGGTGAGAAGGTATTGTAACCATATAAGTTCTGCAGCTGCTAGGGCAAGGGCTCTATACTCAGCTTCTGTACTCGATCTCGACACAGTTACTTGCTTCTTGGAGCTCCAAGAAAGAAGATTTGGTCCCAGAAAGATAGCAAATTCGGAAGTAGATTTGCGATCATCGATGCATTCGGCCCAATCGACATTTGAATAGGCATGAAGTTGAAAAGATTCTGTTTTGGAAATGTGAAGACCATGTGTTGTAGAGCCATTGAGATAGCGTAAAATACGCTTAACTGCTGTCCAATGAGAGAGAGAGGGAGCATGCATAAATTGTGAGACTTTGTTAACAGCAAAGGTGATATCGGGTCTAGTGATGGTTACGTACTGTAGAGCTCCCACAATCATTCGATAGAGAGAAGGGTTTTCCATTGAGGGTTTATCAAATTTGGACAGGTTGTGATGTGGATCCATAGGAGTGGAACAAGGTTTTGAGTTGTGCATGTTGGCTCGAAATAAAAGGTCTTTGATGTATTTTGTTTGAGAGAGATGAAGACCGATATCAGTATGAAGCACTTCAATGCCGAGAAAGTATGTGAGAGATCCAAGGTTTTTGAGAGCAAATTGTTTTTGTAGAAGAGAGACAAGGTTGTGAAGAGAAGAGGTATTGTTACTAGCAAGGATAATATCATCTACATAAACTAAAAGGATTATGGTAATGTCATGGGTATGGAAAACAAAGAGAGATGGATCATAAGTGGAGGCATGAAAACCAAGGGTAATAAGTGCATTGCTAAGGGTGCGGAACCAGGCGCGAGGTGATTGTTTTAAGTCATAGAGAGCCTTGGATAGTTTGCAAACATGGTGTGGGTGATTGGGATCAACAAAGCCGGGAGGTTGTGTCATGTAGACCGTCTCATCAAGATGACCATGGAGGAAGGCATTTTGAACATCAAGTTGTTGTATTTTCCATCCGAGAGAAATGGCTAAGGAGAGAACCAAACGAATTGTGGTAGGACGTACCACCGGGCTATAAGTATCAAAGAAATCAACACCTTCTTCTTGAGAGAAACCTTTTGCTACGAGGCGGGCTTTGTAACGTTCAAGAGATCCATCGGCATGCCGTTTGATTTTGTAAACCCATTTGCAACCAACCACATTAGTGTTTTCGGGAAGAGGAACTAAGGACCAGGTTTGATTGTGTGCGAGAGCATCAATCTCACGAGCCATTGCTTCACGCCATTTAGGATTAGAATAGGCTTGACGGAAGGATGTAGGTTCAGCTTCTGAAGAAGTAGAGGTTAGGTACATTTGGAAGTTGGGATATCGTTTCGGTATACGAGTGTTGTCTTGGGAGCGTGTAATCATGGGGTGAATGGATTGAGTATCGGTGTTTGGAGGTTCATTGTCTGGTGGGTATGTATCGGTTTGAGGTTGGGTTTCACGGGTAGATAGGTCAGGAGAAATGCTTGTAGAGAGGTCTCGATCAGAGGTGTCGGTAGATAGGTCTCGGTCAGGTGAGTTTTGGTTTAATTGGGTGGATAAATGTAATTCCTGGGTCGGTCGGGACATTGGATTGTGTAATGTGCGGGCTGCAGAAAACCGGGTTGGTAAATTGGGAGATTGGATTGCATTATTTGGTTGGGCCGAGGAGGTTAAGTTTTGGGCTGCAGAGAATCGGGTAGGCCTTGTAGATGGAGTTGGGTTCTGTTGGGATGTTGTAGGATTAGTGTTATCCGGTTGGGTTGTATTAGATTGAGGACGGTTTGGGTTGGGAACAGTGATCCAGAGAGGAATTTGAGATGAAGCCGATTCTTGCCTTGACTGAGAGGATGGAACTTCTTTAAACGGAAACCTCTGTTCATGAAAAACAACATGCCTTGAAACAAAAACTTTGTTAGTTGGTAAATGAAGGCATTTATATCCTTTGGTAGGATGGGCATAACCAATAAACACACATGGCATAGAACGAGGCTCTAGTTTATGTGAACTGTAAGGTCGAGTGTAGGGAAAACACAAGCACCCAAGAACCCGAAGAAGAGAATAATCGGGAGTTTTATTGAACAATTTCTGAAAGGGAATAACATGATGTGAAGAAGTAGGAAGACGATTGATGAGATAGACAATGCTCGCAAAGATTTCATCCCAAAAGGATAAAGGAATAGAAGCATGGGTCATAGTTGCAAGTGATAATTCCACAATGTGTCGATGTTTTCGCTCGGCTGTACCATTTTGTTGAGGGGTATAGGGACATGTTATTTGATAATTTATTTGAGGGAAGAGACGTTGTAATGGTTTATACTCTGTGCCACCATCAATTCGGAGTGTTTTGATATTATGTTGGAGAGTGTTTTCTACTTGAGACTTGAATAATTGAAAAACATGAACAAGTTCATCTTTAGAACGAAGAAAATAGATCCAAGTAAATCCACTAAAATCATCAAGAAAAATTACATAGTAACGAAAACCATTAGTGGATAATATAGGTGATGGACCCCATAAATCCGAATGAACAAGTTCAAGAGGAGAAGTGGAAAAAGATGTGCTTTCATTAAAGGGAAGTCTATGAGACTTGGCAATACAGCAATCATCACAAAGTGATATTTTATGTTTTGAACATGGTAAACCAAAAGTTTTCACAAGATGCAAAGTGGTGGTTGATGATGGATGACCGAGGCGAGCATGCCATCTATCGGCTGAGATGCAAGTGCCAAAAAAAGCTTGTGGTGAAAGAGATGATGGTAATGAGATGATATACAGGCCATTAGTGAGAGATGCTTGTAGAAGGATTTCCCTGATTTGTCGATCCTTGATAAGACAAAATTGAGAAGAAAATTCAATGAGTAAAGAGTTGTCAAGAAGAAGTTTAGATAAGCTTAAAAGATTGCGAGTAAATGTAGGAACATAAAGAACATCATAGAGATGAATAGAGAATTGAGAAAGGAGGAGAGAAGAAGAGCCGATGTGTGAAATAGTCATATCCTCACCACTACCAATTTGAAGTTTGTCATCACCTTCATAGACCACATAGGAGGTAAGATTGTTCAAGTCATGTGTAACATGATGAGTAGCTCCGGAATCAATGCACCATTCATGAGGAGCGGGCGAGGTGGTTTGAGCTACGTAAGCTTGAAAAGAGGAATCAGTGTATCGGGTGTCGTAGCGGTACCAACAATTTCTTGCAGAATGACCCCGTTTCTCACATATTTGACAGAAAGGGACATCTGGTGTGGCAGTTTCGGCAGAAATATTTTTGGAAACGGGCTGTGTGGAGTTAAGGAAATTGGGCTGGGTTGAGTTAATGGGAGTGGGTAAAAGTGGAGGTAGATTGGCCCGTGTATTATTTGGAAGTCTGATTGGGCTTTGCAGAAAAGAAGGACGAGGTCCACTGGAGAATCTGATTGGGCCGTGTCCTCCTTGTTTTCGAGCAGAATTAAATGAGGGACGGAAACCAGAAGTTCTTCGTGTAGACTGATTCTGGTTTGAGTCTCTTGGTGAGTTCGAGTAGAAGGCGGCAGGTTGAGAAGAGTTAGGAAGAAAGGAGGCTGGTGAGGGTGGGTTTAGAAGGGGTTCGTTTGTAAGAAGGAAAGCATGAAGCTCCTTGAGACGGAGAGGCTCAGTTCGGGTACTGAGAGCAACTCGAAGGGGGTTGAAGTCAGATCCAAGACCACTGAGAGTATATCGGATGATCTCGGCTTCAGAGGGTGGATTTCCGAGAAAAGAGAGTTCATCAACAATGGCTTTGATTCGCCGGATGTACTCTTTGCAGGAGGAGCCACCCTTGGTGATCGATTGTAGCTCCTTGTAGAGCTGCTCGATCTTGGCTGGGGAAGAGATAGCAAAGGTTTCATTAAGAGTGGACCAAAGCTCGGCTGAGGTGGTACAGCCGACCATCTGAGCAACAAGAGAGTTCGACAGAGAGGCACGAAGCCAGCTTAGAAGAAGTTGATCTTGGCGATGCCAAGCTTCGAATGCCGGGTTTAGTGTTAAGGTTCCGGAAGAGTCAGTGAGAGTTGGAGATGAAGGATCGGGATTGTGGACAAAATGAAAAAGTCCATGGCCGTGTAGTGCGGGCACCACTTGCGACTGCCAGGACAAAAAGTTTGTGTCATCGAGCTTGACAGAAATGGATTGATTGAGAGAGGCAATAGGAGTAGAGATAGGGAGAATCGGGATAATAGTAGAAGAGGCTAGTAGCGGGGAAGTGGCCATGGTAATAAGAGCAACAATTGGAGATTTATGTGCTAAAAAAGAGCTGAGATATCAGACAGTGGTGTAAGTGGAGCAGAGGAAAGAAACGGCCATGGTGACCAAAGGCTCTGATACCATAAAACAGTAGATAACAGAAAGGAGGAAGAAGAGATTTGTTTAATTCATTCTTTGTTGATTCATTCGATTACAGAGGTGGCTCTTATTTATAGCCATCTTGAGCCAATTACAATGCAACAGGTGTCCTAGTTTGTTAATCCTATACTGTTAAGAAAATGGAATATGCTTTTCTAGAAAAATCTCTCAGTAACAAATTTTGGCTATATCTGAATTTGATTGTATGTTGTCATCCTGTGTTGCTGTCTATGTGATTCTCTTGCGTAACACGTTGGGGTTATTTTGAAGAATTTCACATCCTTTTACAGGGATCCGAATCTGGGTTTGGCGGATTTTTCTTAAAATCATATTCTGCATCTAATGCATCTAATTAAGTTTAACTTTGCTAATGTGGTGACAGCTACATAATTTAATAAATATTATCAATAAATGTGCAATTATTAAAATGAATAAATGAATAAATAGAAATGCATTTTAACAAAAATAAGAATATAATTGAGATGGGTAAATAGAAATTTTCATAATTTGATAGTGTTGTAAATGAGAAACTTGAAGCATACGGTGATATGGTACGGTTTATGAATTTGGATCGTATATCTGTATTAGATAAGAAATGTAATATTTTCATTTTAATTTGATTGTTTTGATAAAAATAATTTAGATTGGAATCGAATATATTTATATTTTTATATTTATGTAAAGACAAGTTGTTCTCAGTATCGGGAAATGGTGTCATAATATGTGAGATACTGAGAATTTGCTATCTAATAACCATTTGATAGGTAATAATAGCAGTTCATATGGGTTATTTTTATCCCAAAATAACGCCTAGACACAGCGGCAGAGCCACTAAGATCTAGAGTGGATCAGCTGAAAAAAAAAAAATTCAAAATTGATCATATAGTTCGAAAAAAAATCTGAAAAAATAGATTTATAATTTGATTTTTTTTCAAAAATATTCATGATATTAAATCATTCTGAAAAAAATCGAATGTTGAATCATCCTGAAAATTTTCCTGAATCCGCTACCGCCTAAACACACATATTGAAGAATTTGATTTTATCCCCAAACTTGTTTTGTTTTCTTTTTTGGGCCTCTTTATTGTGGCGCCTTTGGAGGAAACTTTATTTCGTTTATGTTGTGTATATTTTTCAAACTTATCCTTCATGTAAAGTTTCTACTAAATTTTACCAAAAAATGTTTTGACTATTGTGCATTGGCAAAAAATAAATGTAATAAATTTTGATAATAATAAAACCTATAATATCAGTATACACTTTTAAAATGCAACTTTTTTATTTTGAAAATATATTTCGAGTTAATATGTTATTAGTTAATCCCATTTTTCATATTTAAAAGAGAGGAAATGAGGGGGAAAAAAATGAATTTGACATTCTCGTCATAACACAATCATCATCACCATTGTTAGCCTTTCGATCACTTCGTATTATTCGATCTCTAATATACATCAAATTTACACAGTATCCCAATAAAAAGGAGGAACAATGTGTAATAAATACCAAAAAAAAGAAATAAATGACAAGAAAAAAAGATCCACGATCTCTTTTTTTCATACTATATCTGAAATAGTTACACCTTAATTTTTCCTCTAATTAATCTTCTCTCTTTCAATCTGTCTTCTTAAAATCACCGTCGAAAAGGAAACCACATCTCATGGAAAGAAGATTGATAATAAACCATGAAAATCAAAACCACCAGAAGTAACGCAACACCCCACGGCGAGCTTCCCGCCCGGTGAATGGAATCCTGCTCCGGCACAAGAAAGGAGAGAGAGAGACGTTGTGTATTGACGTTCGACAAACCGTGCACCGCTAAGACAAGCAGCAACGGTATGATCAAGATGAGAGCCAATTTGGTGTGATTGGCAAGACTCTCAGAGGCCGACTCGAAACTCATGTAGAATGAGAAACTTAGAAAAAGGAAGAGGATAAGAAGGAAGAAGCAGAGGTGGAGGGGTAGATCTGTAAGGTAATTGAAGGAGGAGGAATTGGAGTTGTTGGTATGGTAATAGGAGCTATTAGCCATTGTTTTGTATTTGTATTCAATTTAGGAACTTTAAAGTGATTTTTCTTTCAGATCGTTTGGTGGTGGTGGTGTTTGAATGCACAACATTTATATAGAGGTTTGGGATCGAGCTGAGAGGCGTATTATTAAATATTCATTTGAGATTTGAATAATAAATAAACAATTGAAGGTCGGTGCCAAATAGGTGGACTTCATGACACGTGGCAAATTTGCTTTTATATTGGCTATTCGATTTTCTGCGCATCATAATGTGGACATTTGTATAGCAAGTCGTAACCAATCAACCGTTAGCCACTCAAATTAATATGTCTCATATGTATTCAGTGGGATCACATGATCCCAGTCAATTTCAACCGTTGCAGATGAACGATCGATCCGAACTGTCTAATCTTTGCACGTGTTGCGATTATAACCAGGGGCGGACCCATGTTGTCAAATTTGTGCGATTTGTCAAATTTTTTTGCCCTCCCCTGAAAAAAAAATGTACAAAATTTTTTAGTGTATTTGTGCGATTTGTCAAATTTTTTTTGCGAAATAACCATGTATATTGGAAAATCTGTGTTATTTTGCCCTCCCCTGAAAAAAAATTACAAATCTTGTCCTTTCCCGACGAAAATCCTGAATCCGCCCCTAATTATAACAAATTCGGATCCCAGCTAAAGGGGCATAAAGCACACCTCGGTGGCTTGACAATTACAATAATAACAGGTTACATGGGGTACACTGACGTTGCCGCATCCATGCAGATGTATTGGCAGGTTTTAGTATTTTCTACATATTATAATATTATCTTAGTGATATTAATAAAGTATTTTAAGCTGTAAATTATTGTATTGTAATTAAATAATCAATTGTGTTAGTTACTTTGATTTAAAAAAAATAATTTAATTAAGCATGTTAATTATGTTAATATTAATTAACTATCTTAATAATATCCTTATAATTGAGTGGCATAATTCTCTTAAATTTACTATCTCAATACTATCCTAATAATTAAGTGGTAGTTACTTTGATAGTAATTAAGTGCATTAATAATTAGAACAGTAGTTAACCGATTAAATTGACTAATTAAATGCATTAATTACATGCATAAAGCTTAAGCTTAATTTTTTTTAAAGATTAAACATAAATTTTCATTTAAAAATGGTGGCAATTATATGATTTAAATTTTGTTTTAATCAGGACAGATTTACCGAAATTTTTTTAATTAACCAAAATAAATTAATAAAATATCAAAATGGCAAAATTTGAACGGAATTAACCATTTTAGCAATTCCGGAATCAGGGAGAGCAGCATAACCCCGGCATCAGAGAATCTGCTGTAACTCCGGAATCTGCGCAATCGACATAACTCCGGAATCACGGGTGCCTGCATAACTCCGGAATCCCTGATTCCGGAGTTATGCAGGCACCCGTGATTCCGGAGTTGTGCCGATTTAAGCACAGAACCGCTCTTCTCCCTCTGCCGGGATTTTGAGAGAGATTTTGCAAAATTTTGAGAGGTTTTGAGGCAAATTTTGAGAAAACTTTGAGAAAGTATTTCAGAAGTTTGAAGTTTCATTAGATCAGGATTTGAGAGAGTTTGCTGTGTAACAGGTAACAATAATTTTTTTAATTTTCGGAAAATAAAAAAAGTCATACAAAATTTGTGTTGTTTTTGTTCAAATTTGTTAGATAATTGTTAACTTAGTTAAAAATTAGGTAATCGTTAGAGAAATTTTTAGATATATGTTAGATAATTGTTAAGTTAGTTAAATTTTAGATCATTGTTAGATAAATTGTTAGATAAATGGTTTTTGTAAGAATTTGTTAGATAATTGTTAGATAATTTTTTCATACTAAAGCTTAAATTATTGTTAAGTTAGTTATTATTTTTAGATAAATTATTGTTAAGTTAGTTATTATTTTTAGATAAATTATTGTTAGATAAATTTGTCATATTAAAGCTTAATTTATTGTTAAGTTAGATATATGTAGATTATTGTTAAAAAATATTATTTTAGAAATTATTAATTTGTTAGTTTAGATAAATATGTAAGTTGTTGTTTTATTTTGGAAAAATATAGTAATACATCAAATTTGGGAAAATATAGTTAGTTTAGATAAATTTGTTATATTAAAATTAGATTATTGTTAAATTAGTTCATTTATTTAGAAATTTACAAATTTTGTAGAAATTAGTGTTATTTTTTGTATAAATTTGTAATATATGGATAAAGTAGTTTGTATTTATAGATAATCAATTAGTTATTTTAGATAAATATGTAACTTGTAAAAAATTGTTAAACTATGTTGTTTTTTATATTTAAATGTAGTTCTGTTGAAATGACGAGACCTCGAAGAAGTAGTGTTTCTCGACCCAGCACTTCTCAGTCTAGCACCTTCGAGGGTGATGCTTCTCTCCCTCCAGATTGTCAGCCTCTCTCCGACTTGTTGCAGATGCCTGTCGCCCAACACAAGATTGCGACCGTTAAACCAAATGTGGTATATTTTTGTAATATATATATTTAGTAATATATTTATTTTTGGTAATCTGTATTTATTTGAGGATATTGTTGAAATATTGCAGAGCGGTGACGATTTAAAGTTGA